>JAIPRL010002144.1:35318-65437 GCA_025469235.1 Pemphigus obesinymphae | reverse complement strand
TCCACACTTAATCCTGTGTTTCATATCCTCTTCGAAACCCCCATCTTTCTGTATAACGGACCCTAAATACTTGAACCTCTCCACTTCTCCCACCACATCCCCACTTAACTTTATTTCTAGCCTTTCCTTATTCCCTCTGTGTTCCCTTTCACCAAAATCATACTCTATATATTCTGTTTTACTCCTACTAATCCTTAGTCCTTTACTTTCCAGAGCTTCCCTCCACTCTTCAAGTCTTCATTCACTTCCTCAGGACTTTCTCCTATCAGTACTATATCATCTGCAAACAACATGCACCATGGTACCTCCTCCTGTATATCCTTTATTATCTCATCCATTACCAGGGAAAATAAGTAAGGACTCAAAGCTGAACCCTGATGTACCCCCACTCTGACCCTAAATAATAAAATAATTAAAACTTACCCACGTACTTTTCAATTTAAAGTTTAAAAAAATAAAAATAAATTGTTTTTTTTTACAAAATAAAAATTCAAATTGAGTGAAAATTGACAATATTAGAGTACCTACATCAAGTTTTGCAATATGAAGTTTAATAATTTAAAGTAGGTAATATCACAGATTATATGAATATAATTATAATAATAATAATACATATAGTTATATAATAATTCATATAATCTGTGGTAATATTGTGGATGTTCTATAAAATTAAGATTGAATACCTATAATATTCATGTACTTATTTATTTATTATATAGGTAATATAACACCTAAATCCTGATCATGTAAATTGTAATTTACAATTAAACTACTAAAATTAAATTTAAAAAATGTTGTACCTTGGATAACAAATGGAGAAAATCTGCCCAAATAATAGCATCTTCAAGAATTCAGGGTTCAAGCATTTTCACCTGTCTAACAAGGTATTTAGGTTTAGGTGTTGAAATACAAGAGAATAGTCATGGGGAATGTAATATATTTTTAAAATTTAAGCAGCAAACTTCATTTACGCTTCACCTGACAAGAGCGAGTAGCGATATTTGGGTCCCAAACCATATTCTAAAACGAGCCTCATAAAAGAGGAGAATAGGGATTTTAATAAATTTTTAAGTTTAAACTCAATTACAATTATTTTAATTAATCCTAACATTTATTATGAACTTTCCCAAATATGGACGTGGAGAAGATAACAAACTGCAAAAATAAAAACTATGCAGTACTGCAACCCATAGAATAATATAATAATTACTCTATGCTACAATCTGAAAAAGAAATCCATAGGAGAAATATGAGTAAATAAATAAATGTTTTTACTTTTAATATATTCACACTTTTTAATATTTAAAGACAAGCCAAGGACCTTACTCCATAAAACAAATTCATCAATATCATATTGAAGATGCTGACAATCCTCAAGTGTATAAACTCAAATGAAAAAATTCACATTAAGTTTATAAAGTTAAATTAGGTATTCAAATAGAATTAAAACAATAAAAATAATAAATCACAACTTTATTAAATATTTGTATACAAATATGAAAGTTTTATGACAAAAATAAAATATAGGAATACTTCTGGTATTGGTATAGTATACTGTATAAAGTATATACAGTAATTATATTAATAGCATTTAATAGAGAATTATAATATTCACTTTATACCAACAATCAGTTTTTAATAATAATACAAATAATACATTTATGTTGGATGAACCAATTCAGAATACTAAACATAATACCAAACATTTTATTAAAGTAAATAAATAATACTACCTATCAATTATTCCTATAATCTGAAAAATGAACAAACTATATTCCAAGTTTTTGTCATAATAACACATTGCCTATTGTACCTAATATCTAAGTATGTGTTATATATTAATATATAATCTTATAATAGATAACTAAAATAAATGGAATATATTATAATATAATAACAAACACAAAATACTAACAATTTTCAATAAAATGCTTTAAAAACAAAAATTATACTATTTAAATTGTATTGTTTGAAACATTAATACAGCAATAAATATAATATATTAATTTGTTAGACATACAATTTTATCAAATTAAATAATAGTTTAAATAAAAATTATATAAAAAAAATAAATGGATACCTTTTGTTTGTGGGTGGAAGTGTTATCACATTCAATTTTAAAGTAAATTGTAATCATATTCTAATTAAGATTCTAAGCATTGGAATTGTTATATTTTTTTTAAAACTAATTTTAATTTAAATCCAATTGAACTCAACATGCAAGTAAAATAAAACTATAGTTTTTTTTTTAGGTACTACTTAGCCTAAAAACTAAAATAATTTAATAATATAGATAGTTGAAATATTTGTTTTGCAACATATAATATGCATATTGAAAATTATTTGTATTCATGGACTTTTTATATATTTACTATAATAATAATTAAAAAAACCATAAAAATACAATATTATATTTTATATATAAAACTATTTAATATATTAAAACCCCATCATAAGTATACCCAACTATTTTATTATTGACAACTGGCAAGGAATTTTGATTGACAGACAAGTGTTCTGATATTATTACAATTAAAACTAAGATCTTATAATATTACCTTAATAATAGAAATTTCCTAGCAACCAAGGGATTTAGAGGTTAATGGAATTTCAATTTATTATATAGTTTATAGAAATTTAATGTTTAAAATGTATTCTTAAATGTTTTTTTTTCTAGTGCTGTAATATTTTATACAAATAATGGCACTTAAAACAAAAAAAATATACCTTTTCAAAATACAGTTTTATTTTAATAAAAAAATGTATTCATATTTAATTTTATAATTACTA
Source organism: Pemphigus obesinymphae (assembly GCA_025469235.1). Taxonomy (NCBI): domain Eukaryota; kingdom Metazoa; phylum Arthropoda; class Insecta; order Hemiptera; family Aphididae; genus Pemphigus; species Pemphigus obesinymphae. The sequence goes on along the minus strand of JAIPRL010002144.1, from coordinate 62,647 downwards.
AAACTACAGTTTGTAATAAAATAAAGATTTTAAATCAAAAATAACATTTTCAATTATTTAACATTTCAGCACATAACAATATTTATCACCCATTACAACACACACTATGCGTAACCCACATGGAATAACATAATTTATAACATGATAAATTATTACAATCATTAACTTTAAATTTTGATTGATTTTAAGTATAAATTTAGTAATATGACTAATAGTAAAACACTTTTAATAGAAAGTACTTAAAGATAAAAGTGAGAAGTTTCATTTTTAAGACTAGCGCCGATATGAAGATAATTAATATAAAATATACAAATGTCAATTATCCATTAATAATTGAAATAGATGGCACATACAACTTTTTACAATTAAAAATAAAATCGTTCAGGTATCATTTTTTTAATTCATAAAAATTGTTCAATTTTAAAATGTATATTTCAAAATAATGATCATGGTTCGTGAATACAATAATAATAGGTAAATAATAATTATAGGTAGGTATTATTTTTTTATACTTTTAAATAATAAATATGATAAATTTGTATCATTCCTTCGCTCACATTAGACTGTTTAGTTAAACTACTTTCACACATGCATTTTATAGCCTTACGATTCTGCGGTTAATAATCGTGGCAGTCGGCCACCCAAATTGTACAGCTATTTTAATCAGTATTTTCAAATGAGTATAATTGCACAAATAAAACCACACGTGACCGCTAATGATCAGAAAATAAGTTTATACCATTATAAACAAATATTCGTTTTCACACAGGTAATTATTAATCCCGCCGATTTCAATATTCAATTAATTTTTCTATGATATCTACGATATAAAAGTATTCAATAATAATATTATTAAGAAGTAAAAGGTATATTATATAATAATTTTAGTTTTATAATTTTTATAAAAATTATTTAATTATTTAATTAGTTATGTCATATTTTGACAATGAACTTTTTATTCACACAGTGTCAGAAGAACAAAGTTTATGGAATACAAGTGAGAATTTAACATAATTAATAGTTATTTACTATATTATACTAACCTATTTATTTTGTATGATTAATTTTTTTATGTAGATTCTAAATCATATTGCATCTATGTAGCCAAGTATGTTGCTTGAAAAAATGTAGGTATTAAAGTATACGTCAACGAATATGATAAGTTGAACGAGGTGTAAAAAAAATACAGAATGACATTTTACTTTTTAATTATTTATATATAATTTTAATATTTTACATAGTTATTTCATAAATCAATTAAATAAGTATTTAATAAGTTAAGAAATGATATTTTATTTTAAAAGTGTATATAGTCTACCTAATATTTTATATTAATTCATGGTAGGTATTACCATTGATTATCATGCAATATAGAAACCGCGCGGTTAAAAACTATGCCGTGTGAAAACAGCGTTATGGATTTATTTTCCCAGAATGTAATCTATATACTCTACTCCTCTTAACATATTTATATATATATTGTGAACCCAAAATTTAATTTAAAAATAAAAATTAATAGTTAATATTTTGTAAGTTAACATAGTTGCCAATAGAATTTTTCAGTTAATTGTTTGTTTATAGATTACTTTAATGGACATCTTTGTTTAAAGATAATTTAAACATAAACCATAGGAATGTTACATTATAAGTTATTAAAATGATACACATTTAAAAAATAATAGCTATCTAGTATTTTATTTAACATGTAAATAAATATAAATCTTCATTAGCTGCTCATATCTATAAGTAATATTTTAATAATATAAATATATAATGTTGACGCAATTTGATATCAACATATAGTTATAGTAATCTAATGACACTAATTGACATCAGTACACAGTCAATGTATTAATACAAACATAATATATGGAATATGGATATTTGTCAGTTGTTAAGTAGGACATCAAACAACCAAACAAGGATATTTGATACCTCAAAATATTATATTATAATATTAAATTAAATACAAAAAAATATATATTGTATGAGGAAAAAATGTCATGATTTTAGTTTAAATATTTGAATTTGGTACTATGTCTTTAATTTAATTATGTTATTGTATTGTGTCAAATGATTTCTTTCAATTTAAATAAACGGATGGCAAATGTCTGTGTTTCATAATACTTTTATAATAATATTTATCTGTATGCTTGAGTTTTCATTTTCATTTGGGCTTAGAATGTTTACTAAGTTTGAATTTCATAATTGACTTTTTGATACTTGAATTTGATTTTCAAACTCTCGGAAATTCTCATTTTTCGAACTTTGAATTGTTTAACCGACCTTTAATATTTATTATTTACATATATATATATATTATAGAATGTTTTGAACCTTTCCAAACATATAATAGGTATATTTATAAGTAATCGTCATTTAATACTAATTTTATTCTAGAAGTCAATGGAAATAATGATGATGAACATAAACTTGAACCTCTATGATCATCAGTATTTAAAGAAAATACCATAGCTCCTCCTAAACCTAAAGATGCAGCAAATTCTGCTTTATATGCCAAACTATTTTCATTATCAAAAGATATCCAATCCTTTTCATAATAAGAATATGGTGTTCGCGTATCATGATCAAAAATAGTAGAGGCTTTTCGATGTGAAATAAACTCACATATTTCTGGAAAAGTTACAAATCCAGCTTTGCCAATTCCAGGACCAGAAGTTGGTGAATCAAAACCATTATTGGCTTCATTTAATAACCTAAAAGGAAAGTTTTATGTTTTATTTATTATAAACAATTAATAATAACTTAATAAACTTACTTAAACGAATGCCCGTATGTAGGCATACCAAGCAAAATTTTTTCTTTGGGCATGCCTTTTGATATCCAATATTGTATAGAAGTATTAATATTTAAATTCTGAAAATATCCAGACTCATTTCTTGGCGAGAATAAAGGTGAATTTGGTCCAGTTAATGGATAATACCATTGATATGCATGATAATCATAAGCCATTACATTTATAAAGTCAACAAAACTTTAAAAAATATAAAAATGAAATATAATTAAAAATATTATTAATGTTTAATTTTTATTTACCTTGCTAAAGAATAAATTTCATAAGAATTATCAATAATATTCAATGGAGCAGCAACAGCTGCAGTTAAAAGAGAATCAGGTAGATTGTCACGCAAGGTTTCTAGTAACTTAGCAAATCCATATTTTTCTCCTAAATTTAATAAAGGCCATGATGGAAATTCCCAATCAATATCAATACCGTCCAGGTAAAATTCTCTAACAACTGATATGACATTTTTGACAAATCTAAAATAATATTATGTAAATTAATTACATACTTAATTAATACATTTTTAACTTTTCAAAGCGGTAAATAGACAAAATTCCCCTCCCCCCCTCAAAAAAAATAAAACAATACAATATGAGGCAAAGGGGTTTAGAAAATGTATTAAATATATACATGTAAAATAAAAATGAACACACTTCAAGTGCGACCAAAGGATTACCGTCGCAAAGCGTTGAACAATATAAAAATTAAATATATAGGTAATACAAAAATATGATATTAATATTATGTTTGTCATATTTTTTCTTTAATATTTATACAAGTGTTAATACTTTACAGTATAACTATGGCATGTTATTATTTTCTTTGTCACAAAACCTCTTTTAATCTTTGGACCAGTAGGTACCTAATAAAATAAATAATATTATGGAGTGGTCAGGAGTATAGTAGTATTAAAAAAAAATAATTTACTTATATTTAATATTCATGCTTTACCCCTGTTTTCATTTATTTTTCTTTGGTGGGATTTTGTTCTACGTGTTTTGTAACCCAGAGGGATTTTGTCCGCTTAAAAATCCAGAGGGATTTTGTCCTACCACAAATTCAACATATATTATATTATAATATATGTGTATCTACTCAAATATAATGGTCAATGAACTACTGATTTTTTATTAGTCAATCATAAACAGACACTACCGAAACTACTGGATTGAAAATTTAAATTTGCACAAAATTAAAAACCCTCTACAACTTTCAAAATCCCAAAGCCAATATGTAACGATTTAACCCCCCTAATTGTCTGCTAGCTAAAAAAATTTATTATGGAAATTTTAGTATTGGATATTGAATATTTTAGGAGTTCTAGGTATATATATTTTAAAAACCATCCAGATGATGGAAGTTATCGGTTTTAGGACAGAATAATGTATTATTATTTTAGATTTTAATTTTAATATTACATTAATATTATAGTACAACAGTAAATATTTAGTATAAATTTCAAGTCTCTGATTTGATTATTTTCCAATTTATAACAAGTTTTAGCCATTTTCTATTACGCTTGAGAAAATCTAAAATTTACCTCTTTAAAAAATCTTTACTGATTCAATAACGAGATTAAAAAAAATTCTTTACTCAAATATATATTACCATTAAACCAATACATTCCTCACTACTATCAGAATCTAAAATGTTTTTGATGCCTTTATAAATAAAAATCAAGTTGACGTCGTCTACACTAATTTTAGTAAATGCTTTGATAGGGTAAGCCATGCAACATTAATGAAAGTCCTTACCAATTGTGGTTTTGGTAAACCTTTATTATTGTAGTTTGGCTCTTATCTGTCCAATCGCAAACAATTTGTGAAAATATTTGGTATCAATTTGCATGTATTTAACACGCCGTTTAAGGTACCTCAAGGTTGACATCTTTCCCTATTACTTTTTACACTTTTTATCAATAATGTAAATAAAGTTATTCGTCACAGTAAATTCTTATTATTTACTGATGACTTTATCATTATTTTATATTGTTATTTTTAGAAATTCGCTCAGTATCAAAGTAATCTAAATGCGTTAGATGCTTGGGCTGTTAACCTTGGTTTAGACTTTAAAGTCTCTAAATATCACACTATGTCCTTTTATACAATTTGTACTCACTTTGAATTTAAATACTTGTTACGTTGTATCTTTCTCATTATAGAAACAAATACGGTAAACGATCTTGAAGTAATGTATGATAGTAATTTAAATTATCATGCCCATATTAATGTGACATGCTGTAAAGCTTTGAAAGATCTTAGACTTCTTAAACGAACATGCAATTAATTTAAGTTACTTGCACCTTTAAAAGCATTGTATTGTACGCTAGTCAAGTCCATTTTAGAGTTTGCTGTTGTAATTTGGGACCCTCACACTGCAAGTGATACGAGCCAACTTGAAAGGGTTCAACGAAAGTTTTTGAGTTTTGCTGCCTACTTATTAAAAATTGAGCACGAACCTCATGATTATGAACCAGTATCAACTAAGTTAAGTTTATAGTCCTTAGCTGATAGACGAGTTAACTAAATAAGGTTTTTCTACGTAAGCTTATTGATGGGTCAATTGATTGTCTTGAGTTACTTTCCATGGTTAACTTTATAATACCTCACATCCAAACCAGTTCTTCTATCCTTTCTCATTACCTTTATGCACAACTAACTTTTCCTGTAACCACCCACTCTACAGGATGATTGCGCCTTCCCAACAAGGATCTGTCTTTTAATTTATAAGTTGTTCTAATGTATTTTTCTCACTGTTATTATTAATATTTTGTATACATGAATTGTCTTCTCACTTAGTTATATTTTTGTATTGTTATATTTTATGTTAAATTGTTATTGTACTTTGGGCCACGTCCCATATTGAAAATAAAATAAAATTACCAACTTCCACCACTAATCACAGTGTGAAGTGCTTTCCTGGTTTTTTTTAATTAAAAAATTTAAAAAATGGCACAAAACAAGGTGGGTATCTACTTAGAAGTAGGTCTGATTTATATTATAAATAATTTTCTTTTATCCCTGTATATTTTTTAAGTTGTTGAAGAACAAAAAAGGATTTAGTACCTTTTTAAACAAAATGAACATGAATGTGAACTAGTTCTTTTTTAAAGGAACTTTTTAAGCACTAATTAAAATACAATTGGAGAAAAATGAAATAGATACCTAAAAAAATTATTTAAAAATATACAAACTTTTGTAAGTTTTCTTTGCTTGAAACAACACCAGGAAATCCTTCGTTAGAATGTGAACCATTTGAAAAATGCAATATAGATAGTAACACTTTTAAATCTGGATTTTTTTTGCGTAATTTAACTACTTGTCGTAAAATCTAAAATTAAAATTAATACATAATTCTTTAATTATACTCAAAGGTAAACTAAATTTTACAATTTGAAAATGTAAATTGTTTATAAAGTTTATAAACATGGAGTTTTTATTATTATTATTATTAAGAACTATATTAAAGAAAAATTATATTTTAACTTAATAATATAAAATATCTTACTTCAATATCAAATGAACTCTTAAAGTAAACAGTATTGTTTTGAACTTGTGCAAATGCTACTATTAAATGAGTACATAAAGTAGCGTTAATTTGAGCAGGAAGAAGGGTATTACTTGAATTATCAGTTGGTATAGAATAATAACAAGCCAAATGATATGACTTGTCAATGCGAGTCTTGAGATTTACTTTGTACTTGGCTGTCCAATTATTTTTATAATTGGATTTTGCTGCAATAGCGAGAGTACGAGCACGATATAATACTGCATCTGAATCTGGAATAAATAAAATAAAATATAGCAATTCAAATATAACAATGTTACCTAAAATGTGTATTAATATCCAATAGGTAATTGGCAACTACCTACTTAACTAATGACATAACAATAAAACTTACTTGAATATTTTTGGGGGCCAAAAAGTACAAAGTCCATAGGTGTATTTTGATCATTAGTATCTTCAAATTTCATCCAGGATACATAAAACATCAGCATTGCCACAAATATTACAAGGACAACTAACCCAATTAATACCATAGTATGTACAATTGGCTGAACATATTTTCTGTTCCTGTTTCAAGAATAATACAAATATATTATGGTAAAATGTTAATAGAAAATTATTTGTCGCGTTAAAACTATATACTTTTTTCCATTTAAAAGTTCGTATTGTGGTTCCGAATGTCCAAGAGCCATATTTTGTTGTATATTGTAAGCCACTGTAAAACAAACGAATAACACTGTTTATTTTTAATTAGATTACGTAAAACTAAATTCAAAAGACATCTCAAATATATAAAATACTTTATTTCTCACAGTTTTCCTTATTAGTTATTATAGACACAAATTCTACTATAAATAATACGACTTATGTAATTACCTACTAATTTACAATCATAGACAAGTATACCTTCACAATATTGAATCGGATGATTTTTTATTTACCTACTGATTAATGATTGTCAGTACTGATAATAACGTAATATCCAAAGAGGAGTGGTCGAAGAGGGCCGTGGTCGTAGCAGCTGTAGCCTGTAGATAACCACAGAAGATATTTATCATGACAAAATAGATAGGTATTATCACAGTTGACATATTTTTCCCCGTGTGCGCATCTCCTCTTCACCCGGCCTATAACGTAGTTCACCACTTTTCATTGGTCCAAAATTTTGTCATTAAGATTTGAATTTTGATAGTGATTTAAGTAAACAAACAATTAAACATGGATTATAATAACTTAAATCATAATAAATAATATCAAATATAATTTATTAAAATTATGTGTGCACTATTAAACAATTAACAAGTAAATACAGGCAAAAATACATAAGATAATATTGGCCAATAAGAAGTGGTGAACTACAACACAGGTAGAGTGAGGAAATATTTTAGCGGGTTGTGCGTATCAAAAATCTGTGATGATACCTATCTATTTTGTCATGATATTTATAATAATAAAAAACGAATTTCTTTAGATTTTTCTATTTAAATTTTATTTTCATTATATTCTAATTGTATTTTATTATGTTTGAATGTAATATAATTTGAGAAAAGGAATGGCGGGTAATTAAACGTTTTGGGTGGACATATTTCTTTGCAACGACCTTGCTTATGACATATAACTTATGAGTTATTACATTCAATATTTCAGTGGGGGCCTGCCCCCCCCCCCCCAGACAGTTATATATTCTTACTTGTAATAATAATTTATTTATATATAAGTAAATAATTAAATAATATAGGTACCTATATAATATATAATATATTTACCTATATAATAATATGAGTTGATAATGATTATAAGTTATGAGTACCTATGACCCATTATTATTACTATGAAAGTGATGGATTCCCTCCAAAATAAAATCATAGTTACGTCACTACTTTTTACAAAAAATTGTTTTCATGTTTCAAACTGGCATAAATGCAGTATAGTTGGGTATCTACAAGAACGACTTTTCCAATTAAAGACTTTAATTGTCTTTCTAATCTGTTATTAATAATATAATAGAGCCTCTACTAGCTACTGTAAATAGGTAGGTACCTACTTATGTCAAATATACTTAAATGTCATCTGTAACATCCAGTGGTGGATTTGAGGAGGGACACAAGGGGACGGAGCTACTTTTCATCTTTTTCATGTTTAACAACATAGGCACCCTTTTATTTATTTATGAAGGAACGTAGAGAATGCAGCTAACGTCCGTTTTTAATTTTTATTTAAAATTACCTATTTAAAAATGTAAATTTTCATTGGAAAAATAATGAAATTACGAAAACTAATATTTTTTTGTCCTTACCATATATAGGTACCTAATAGGTTTTATATAAAAATCATGATATAGAATTTTGAATAATAGATCTTATTAAATATTGGTATCATATAAGTAATAAATAATCTTCATTATCCATGAATGGCTAAAGCCTAAAAGAATTCTTGATGAAATCAATGCGACGTCGATAAATTTGTGTTATTAGGTATAGATACCTACCTAGCTATAGTCGTTCACATTTAATTTTATTAGTGGAATGGCAATTTACGTTTTACTTCTACCACTCATCACTGTGATACTATGTTTTGGATTTTTCGTTGTCGTATAGTCGTTTTTGAACGCACAATTAGGGTTCAACTTTGAGTCCTTATTTATTTTCTCTAGTAGGTAATGGATGAAATCAGTGTTGGTGAAGTTCCTTTTAAAAAAGAATTAGTTCAGTTCCTCGTTCCTTAATTTTATTTTGTTTTTAGTAGTAGAAACTAGAAAGTTATATTATATTTTTACAATTTAAAAAAATAAATATGGAAAAATATGTTTATTATTATTATAATTGTATTAATTAAGTACCATATTATATAAATAAGAGTTAGGAAAATAGGTATCACATTCATAGATAAGAATATATAATGTACCAAGGGATACTTTAGCAACGTGTAACTATGATTACTTATAAGTTATAGTTATAGTAACTTAGTTATATTTAAAGTTACAAATTACTTATTTTTTTATATTAGGTAATTTCTTTGAGAAAATAATGACACTACTAAATATATTTGTTTTTATGAGGTGTTCAATGATAAAAAATGTACCTATTATTTATATTATAATATATTAGTTACAACCGAAATATAAAAGTACAAAATGTGTATTAACATTGAAATTGAATAACATTTTGGTTACAAAATGTAATAACTAATATACATGGTTAGAACATAATATCTATATAATAAGAAAAATTAATACAAATTTTATATCTACCGAAAAAATAATAAAATATTAAATATAAATTAACATAGATACATGTACCTATATTAACATATTGTATAAAAAAAATGGAATGGTCAGGATATTAATTATATTTACAGCAATTATATACACATTTTTAATTACCTACTATACTAATTTAATTATAATTTAAGTATATCGTACATAGTCAATAGTCAAGATTAAGAATAATAATTATAAAATATTTAAATGTTAGATATTAAAAAACCAAATTTTCATTTTTATGTTTATTATATTTAATATTTCAATATTTAAAAATTATAACAAACGATATTGGGAACTTTTTTACTCTATCGGACAATTTGATGATATTTAGACATTTTTAAGCTGATGTACCTACTTAATTTTAGTGGCTGAAAAAGATGATGCAATCAAAATTTAACAATTAGACTTAGCTTCGAAGTTATAGCGTTTTGAATTTTTTTTTACTATATCTAAAATAATATATTTTCAGTTATGTTTTTTGTATCAAAAATAGTCTAAATAGATGTAAATATTAAATTATCATAGTATATTTTTGATATTTGAAAACTAATATTTTGGTAAGAAAATGTAGCGTAAAATATGTTGTTTTAGATAGGTAGTAAAAACAATTCAAATCGCCAACTTCGAAATTAAGACCGACCGTTAAATTATTATTAGGTAAGTAGGTACATCATTGTTTTCAACGTTAAAAACTACATACATAAGCTTAAAAAATAGTTTTTCAAAAATTTGAATTGTTCGATAAAGTATAAAACATCCTGATATTGATATAGGTAGGTAGGTATTCCAATTATTTATTTAAATGTAACTTTAGATACTTGTATCTTTTATTAAAAGATACAATAAAAATTGTAACGAGTTACATTTTAAAGTTACTTGAAAATTATGTAACTGATTAGTGCCCAACCCTGAATATACCTAAATATTATATATATAAGTACCTAGGGGCTAGGGTGCGACTTGGACGCTTACAACGCTTTAAGCGTTTGCGATACCTATCTTATCAGTTTATCACAAAAATCGGAAAAAACGACCAGTAATCAATTTTACTAATCATAATAATAACCATGACAAAATAGATAGGTATGTCAGCAATAATACGAATTTTAGTCCGATATACACATCCCCACTTTTCCTCATGTATTAGGTCCTCCGGCCTACACTCTTCATTCAATTCTGTGGTGATAGCTTGGAAATGTATGCTTAATAAATGTAACCAATGAGAGGCGGAGAACTTAATACACGGTAAAAAGTGGGGATACTTCACAGAGATGTGCGTATATTTGTTTTAAAACTTCAATATTTTTAACTATACCAACATTATAATAATCATTGATTATATATTATATATATAATCAATGTAATAATTTAAGGTCCGGATTTGTATGCACTAAAAATGCTTTAAATAATATGCATTTATGAATCAAAGAAATTTGAAATATGCTCTTGAAATTTTCAAGAAATATGCAAAAATATGCTTTTATCCAAAATGTATGCATTTCAATGCAAATTCATTTTTGATCAATATTTCTTACTTTCAAATCAAATGAAAAATATAAAAATAAATACTTTTTTAAGTCATGAAATAATATAGGTACTTACTATATATTTATATTGGTTTAAGAAGTATATTTTTAAATATTATTCAGTAAAACAAAAATAAATTATTTAGTTAACAATATTCATTAAACAAATTATTATATACCTATTGGTAAAATATCAATTGGTTATTGATATTTTCGATTAGAATTCAATAAAGTAAAAGCCTAATTATTTTATTTTGTTTAAAACAGTATTAAATATTAAAAACATAACAAGGTTCTTATACCTAAATATAAAAAATATACAAAAAGATTAAATTATTACAAAAAAAAAATAATAATATAGAAACTATGCAAAAAAAAAAAAAAAAACATTTAAACAAATACAAATATATTTTAATTAATAAGAAAAACATTTAATATATAGATATAATATAAAACCTAATTTTTATAATATGGGTTGACTATAATATATTTTTCCACATGCTCAGGTGTCATATATATTTATCCTACTGTTTTTATATATGTTTATAAAGACTAAACCATATTTCCACATCCACTGCGATGTCAGTGGCGCATACTTCATATTAGCAACAGAACTGGAGTGAAGTTGGATTTCATTATTTCCTGATAAAATTAGTCAAATTTATTCTAATACTTGAATTCCTTTATTTTTGTTATAAAGTTGGGATATTTTAGTTTTTATAACAGAACCTTTGTCACTGAGTATATTTGATAATTATTCTGAAATTATATTTTTTTCAATCTCCAAGTGTCGGCGCGGACAATGGGCCAGAAGTTTGTAATAATAGCAACATATTTGTTGCCGCCGGAACGTTATTATGATCGCCGTAAGTAAAAAAGTGAGCGCTAATCGCCATTATAATTTGTTTTTAGGCTCTAATAGCCTCGCATGTACATAGTATATATAGGCTCTAATAGCTAATATTATTGTATTTTTTATTATTGTTTCGGCTCAAATTGCATTAATTTATTGTTATTATTATTTTTTTGTTGTAATTTATTTATTTAGGATAGGTACGTAGCGGCTGGCCAGTCTGCGCGCGTTGTAATATTTTGTGAGTACCTACCTAATTATTATTATTATAATAAAATTATTGTACCAGCAATACACAATCTTAATTACCATATACCTGAGTTACCATTTTTTTACAATTAGTTACCCCTTTTTTCATAGTTTTTAAGTACACACCACATATAATACGTACACATACACACAAGACAAAAGGTGGAAGGATCGGTGAAATAAAGTGCACGAATTAATTTGGTGTCCAGACGCGCGTAATATTATTTTACGCACCTGGCCCGCACACTAAGAATTTTATTATAGTAAAGTTAATTTAGTATCTTTTAAATTTATAATTTTACTAATGAGGCAAGAAAAATGAATTCTTATAAATGCTAAATCATTTTTTACTGAAACCAAATTAAACATTTTCTTAAAATTTTTGAATACCTATTTGAAGTTATTTAATTGGAATAGGTATGTAGTAGGTATTAAAAATAACCTCATTAAATTACTAATTATATCCAAATTAATACTGGAAAATGGGTAAATAGCATACAATTTCTTGTCGAAATTTAGGTACCTACATAATACAAAATATATCATTGTAAAACCAATACATTCCTCGCTTCATGATTTTTCAATGTTTCATAGTGTTTATATGAAATTCAAAGGAAAGAGTAGGAGAGGTAATAGATACCTAGGTATTTGATAAGGGTGACGCGGTTGACTAGGGAGCCATTGATAGAATAGGAGTGAGATAGGTTTTAAAAAAGGACATAATGTGACATTTGCTGATATTAAGGGAGAGGTTAAGTTGTTTTGTCCAGTCACAGAAGGTATCAATATTTAATTGAATGGGAAACAGTTTTGAAGGAGATGAAATTTTGAGGTATAGTCTGACGTCGTCAACGAATAACGATTAGAAGTACTTTAGCAAATGAGAAGAAATCAGGAAGTACGTTGACAAACAGGATGAATAGTAGAGGGCTAAGGTGGCCATCTTGAGAAATGCCAGAAGGTATGATACAAAGATCAGAGAGTACGCCATTGATGGACACAAATTGTCTTCTGGAGGTAAGATGCCAGCCAAGATAGAAGAGGATTGCCTATATCAAGATTATCTAAAATCTTAAAGAGAGTGCCGTGGTCAACCGTGTCGAAAGTTTTTTTGAAGTCCATAAATATTGCATCCATTTGGGAACCGACTTCTATGTTATCAAGAATATAAGTTGAGAAGACTACTAAAAAACAATTAACAGAAGAAGACGAAAGATTACAAAAAGAGCATAAAGGGTCAGTGCTTAATGATGTATGTTGTACTATGCAGAAATGAAAGGTTCAGTTAAGACATTTAATTTTTTGAATTATGAGTGGAAGAACAGGTTGGGTCGGTAAATTTGTGGCTACTTTTATGATATGTGGAGCACCATTCCTGTACCTTGTTATAATGCCATGTTCTTATTACTTTACGCGGTTGTTAAATTCCTCATAGATACAACGGATCTCTTGATTTTCAAGAAAGGTGTGATCACGTGATACATCTATTGTAAGGTTACTTCCGGGGTCTGCGGACTGTTTTCCTGTATTGAAGTTAGTAACAAAACTAAGAGCATGCTCTTTGGTGTGAAATATAACTTTTAAAGGATAAGGATTTCCGTTGCTAATATGACCCAGTCTAAAAAGTTTGGAATCAGAAGATATAGACATAAATTGGCCGGATGGCTTCATTAAAATGTCTAACGTCATCAGCAATTCAAGCAGAAGAGGACGTCTCGGCAGACTCCAGGAGGCCATGAACAACGATGTTGCAATATAGTGTTGGTTAGTGAGGAGGTAGTAAATGGTCAACTAAAGTTAGTTAGTGCACAACACATTTTGCCATTGACCTGAGTTTGTTATTAAATGGGCTGCGGCAATTCAAAAATGTTTCCTACTTTACCGTGCCTGTAATCATATACCATTACTCAAGCATTTCTGTACCTACAATTCCGACTGTGTTTCTTAGTTTCTCTCACTGGAATGTAGCTCGGTTGGTTAAGTGCAAGTCAGGGAAAAAAATAGCTTCCTTGCTGTGCTCAGAATCTAATAATCCAATATTTCTATTATAAAATTCAAATAATGTACATGATTTTTTGAACTTTGGTTTTTATTTCCAATTGGTTTTTTTCGGTGTACTGATAATACCTATGTGGAAGAGTTTGATTTGACTAAAACTATGTACTATAAATTTAACTATGTACATAACAATTACTTTCTTAAAATAAACAGTTTACTTTGCAATTTAACAATTTGAAGTGTACATCAAATTACCCAAGTTAAATTAATAGTTTATTGTGTTTCAAAATAATTCACAGAAGAATTAAATATAATTTGTCCTTTATTTTTATATAAGAATAAGTAATATATATTTTGTATTAATTTTGTAAACATATATTTACAAATAAATTAATCACTAATTTCAAAACTTTAGTGACATGTATAAGAAAGTATCTATAAATTATAAAATAATATCTTTGGTTGTAGTATATGGCTTAGCAATGTGTTTAATATTTAGCGCATTTTTGTGGTGTAAAAAGTTAATTAAAAATTGAACAATTTGACAAATTAAAAAAATAGTTTGCACAATTTTAGTCCTTAAAGGTTCGGTTATTCTATTTAATTATTCTTATTGTGTTTTATAATATAAATTTGTAATCAGCTGTTATCGTAAAATCAAGAATCATTTTACATTTATTACAGAGCTATTGTGAAAACAATGTGAAAAAATGTTTTTAATTTAATGATCTGATATTATTGAAAACTAAAACCTACATTGTAATTTGTAACAAATAAGTAATACGGACATAACTTTATAAATTGGTAATAAACTATTTACCAATATTTATTACACAAAAATACGCCTAATAATTATTGAGATATAGGTAGATAGGATAAATACAAGATAATTTAAATTATAATCTAATTATTTAACAATAAATAAAATATAAGTAGTGCATAATTATTTTGTTCATAAAAATAATAAGAAAACAAATTAAAAAAATTATGCTTTATTAATTAGAACTTTATGAGCAAGCAAATTGACTAGGATTTGCCAAATACGTTGTTGACTAGCATAATGTTCTATACACGAACAGAACACGTTAATGGCACAGTCTACTAATTATTCTAGTTTATGTATAAATATAATTATGAATATAATAATAGAATAAACACTGTAATTAGTAAAATGTTTAAACATTTGATTAATTTTATACAGTTCGTGTTTTATTGGTCGGCTGATCAGTCTTAGTAGTATTACTTTCCTTATTAAGGTTAAATTTGTTCAAGATAGCTGAGTCAACATTTTGGGACACTCCATATGGCCGTAAATGATAAATTAGATATTCAAGTACATACATATTATTAGGATTAACATAATGGAATGAAATTGCAGTATCAGAACAACAATCCATACCCTAAAAATAATAAGAAAAATATAATCAAACACAATTTAGTATGCATAAAAGTATTTTATTTTTTACCTCTACTATTGGATAATAAATATATTTCCAGTACCAAAAATTTGGATCTGTATGTCCAGGTATAAGATGATGTTCTGGAATAAATGGAAAAAAACGTCCACGACCTAAACTGTCTCGAGAATCCCCAGCTTTTACTCCAACTAATTGAAGGCAAATTCCTAAATACATAAGCATATTAATAATATTTATTTTAATAATAAACAATAAATAAGGCATATATATATATATATTATATATCCATACTTAATACTTATACAATAGGTATGTATACTTTATGTACATATAGGACCCAATTTTATTTTTTCATAAGACAATTTATTATTTCAGAATATTTAACCAATCATTTGTAAAACTTATATTTTTAATTGGTAAATGACAATCCTACTTAATGATACTTTTAATTTAAAATTATTTTATAAAATATTTTACAGAAAATAAAGAATTTTTAAAGTTTAATTTTGAAAATATAATTTACAATTCAAACAGGATAAGTATAAGTAATGATAATTTTACTGCTCTTTAAAATTTAACTCACAATCTTAGTTCTCTAGTTTTAAAATTATTTACCCACATCACCAAAAAAATATTGTATAGGTACAAGAATACATTAATATTGATTTATAATGATAAACTAACCAATTTCAACATCTTCTGCTCCACCGTGATCTTGTCGACACTGTTTATGAGGTATAGCTTCTTCTACAAACCTTTTAACCGATTCTTTGCTTAACAAATAACCTACAAATATTTTCGAAAAGTAAATTATACAATTTTAAAGATTAAATTAAATACAAAATCAAACAAATATCTACCAATGTAATATCTTTGTATTAGAAATGTATTTAAGATACTAGGTTAAATTGTATTTTATTTTTATTAAATAATAAATATTATCTTATGAAGTTTAATTTAAAGAAGAAAAAAGATCTAAAAATTGTTTATTGGACACTCAATCAAAAATTCAAAATCAATGTTATTAGATCCAAAACATTATAATCAGGATTGGGATTTTAATATTTTTTAGCACTAAATACCTAAATATGTGTTATTATTATGACTTTTAATTAAAATTATCATTTATTTAAATATATATATATATATATTATATTCTTCACCATAATATGTTTTTAAATAAAAATAAAAATACATAAATAACACGACGAAGCGTGCTCACGAGAGTGATAGTATTAGATCACTTTAACTAGGTAGGTACTTCAAAATATTTCCCTAAAAACTCATAAATGTAAAACTAATTTATTTTGTATTTTACAGGAAATCTAAAATTTAAATAACTGAATAAAAAAAAAAATATATATATATTTATAAAAATGTTTAATATTATTTAAATCAGTAGTTTATGGTATCCCGCTAAATATATATTTATACAAATGTATATAATAATAATTAAACAATAATTTTTTTAATTGATTGATATATTTTCTTAATTACCTGCACCACCACTCATATATCCCTGTTTAACATATGGTTTAAATCTACAGCCAAAATAAATTGGATCCTTTGGGTCAAATGCAGTTAACATATATCTCAAATTTTCAACTATAACATATCTGTAAATAAGTAGGTATACAAATATTTATTTTTTATCATTGATACCTGTTACCTGTTGTTTGTTATAAATATGAAACTATAATATATTTTAATTATATGCTACTAAGAACTAAATTATCTTAAATACAAATATGATTACCTAATTGATATTATGGTACATTTCCAATGGTATGAAATAATATAAAAATTTATAATGACCTCTTTTTTTTTTTTGGGGGGGGGGGAGAATGACTGTGGGCCACAAAATTTATGTTAATTAGTGTATAACGAAACAACAATAATCATAAAAATTAATCAAATAATGAAAGATAAAAATTCAATAAAGTCCATAATATTGAATAGATTAAATTTTTATTATTCATTTGTAACTTGATGATGACTTACGGTTAAAACTGGTGGTTACTCTTAATCTTTTTTTGAATACTCTAGATACATTTTTTTTTTTTATTAAGTATTGTTAATATATGGATTTTTATAAGTGTTGAATTTTTTTAATTAATTAATTTTTTAATTTAAAATATAAATATATATATAAAATTAAATTGTAATGAAAAAAAAAAATCCGTTGTAATGACCCTAATCCCACCTTACAATCAAGGACTCTAAAATCCTGCTTTTTTCACAATAACAAATTTCAAAAGTGTCCACTTGCTCATAAAATAAATCCAAACCCTAATTATGTCTTCTATAAATATTTATATATTATACCTATTATTGTTATATAATATGTATATTGTATATTACCTACATACTATAATCATAAAGCCTAGTAAGCATAAAAACATCAAAAGTTTGAGAACCAAAAGGAAATAAAACAAATACTATTAATAAAATTGTAAAGTTCAAAAAACTTATCTTATCTGCTTACACTGAGTATTTTTAATTTGTATAATTGGTATTTTGGGTACCTACACTAAAAAAAAGTACCAAGAAACCAACAATATCATTTGTTATGTCATTCAAGAAATTCGCCAGCATAAACTGGTTTGCTTTACCGATCCAGATTGCTGATTCCGATTAATGATTATGGTTCAGTGTATAAATACATCGGTTTAGTTAAAAATTTGTTGCATTAATCGGTTTACACCCTCCATAATTCTTATTATCAGTTATCACATAACATTGATTCTGCTTATTACATTATTGACGGTTCAATTTTAAATTTTTTTAAATAAAAATTGTGTTGTCAGTGATATTGATAATAATACAGTACAATCGATTTTTATTCAAAAAAGTAAGTAGGTTTTAGGATACGTTTTAGTAAATTTAATGTTTTATAAAAATTGCCAACTCAAAGTATACCTAACTCCTGAGACATTTTTCAATTAGACGTATTCATCCACTGAATTTTGGTTGTGGTGAGGATGATCAAGTTGAAGACGACTTGATTATTTTTAGTGAAAAAAAACTAAAATATATACCTACATTAATTAAATCCTGATTATTATAAATGTAAAAAATGTTTAATGTAAAAATTAATAACATTAAGTGATAACAGATAATTAGGGGAAAATCAGGTTTGTGATGGGGACAGATCGAGATTAGTATTTTTCGACCAACTCGCTACAGCAGTCGAAAAAAAGTAAACCGGTGTGTCTCAATTTTTAACCGGTTTAGTCTAGTAAATTTCTTAAAAGTGTACCTGTTTACCTTTTAAGGGGAAATCTAAACCGGTTTAGTCTAGCAAATTTCTTGATTATTACATAATAATAACATAATATATATATGAACTTGGCATGTTAATCCACTCAATGAATAAAATAAAATTCAAAATTTCAAAACTTGGTATATTTTTTTCATAACTGTATAAATTATAATATTAAACATAATATTACCTATTTATTTATGCAATATACCTATAATCAATAATAATAATAATAATAATTTTAATCAAAATTAATTAAAAAAACCAAGTTTAATCAAATACTTAATGAAAGTCATGAATATAAATCTAAAATATTACCCATTTGACATCACTTTGTACAAAACATGACTGATAGGCTTGTGATTAGGTCTTTCTCATATAAGATATAGTCTAAGAAGACAGGATGGTATTTTTTATCGTATATTTTTCTATTACATTTTTCAGTTTATCCGATCCTTTATTTAGCACATATCGTACATTTCTTAACAGAGTTCTCAACAATCTATTTTATAAAAACCGGCCCTTTTAAAAAAGATAAAATGTAGTTGTTTTTTTATAATATAATATCTAGATTCTAAAATAAATCAGTCATAGAAATTAAGTTTTAAATATTTTTAGCAATAATATTTTGAATAGGTATAAGATAACTCTCGAAATAGGAGAATTGGTGAAAGATGAAATGTTAGATATTGAGAAAAAAAAAATTTATCTGCATTTTTGTTTTTTGATTTTCTTAAATGTTGGGTTATAATATAGTATTATTAAATAAAACTGGCTAGAATCAGTAAAAATGGTCAGTTTTGTTTTGGTTAGGTTAAGAGGTTTAGTTGTTAAGATGATGTGATGGCTCAATAATTGTGCATAGAGTTGTAGGTTCAAATCACACAACACTGTGTGTACATTTTTAATTAAATTAAATTGGGTCTGTGTAAACATGCTTGATATAAATTATCAATACCATTAAAATTTAAAGTTCTAATTTCTAAATGTCCATATTATAATTAAATATAATCATAAAAACATCTAATATAATAATAATATAAATAACATAATTATAATAAATGTTGACATATTTTTTTAATCAACATCATATAAATAAACATACAACAATACTGAAAATAAATCAAAATTCAACTTACGTGTCATCATCAGCTTTTAGTACATAATCATAATCGGTATAATGTTTGTGTATATACTTAAATGCTTCTTTAGTTTTACCCCAAAGGTGATCTCTACCTTCACTAACTGGTAAAGCAATAGTAGGTAAACTTTTATCTTAATTTAAAAAATAAAAATATAATTTATTACTTTTTGATTACAGTAGTACAGTATTTCACACTAACCTTCAACAGTACTCATAAAAAGTAATGTATTGCAACGTTTACCCCAAGTAGCTTTTACATGTCTTGCTTTTTTAATATGATTATTAGGATTAGTCATAATCCAACAAATTACCCGAATTTGTTTTTTAAGTTCTTGAGCCACGAGATCTTCATCTAAAATTAAGATAAAATAAAATAAAATGATAATTTATTGATAAAATGTAATTAGCTTACGAAAATGTAATGTTTCATTTTCCCAGTGGTCTTTCATTACTATTGAATCATTAAATGAACCTTCATTATCATGTCCATGTGAGTGACTGTTATGGTATTTATTTGTATCATAAGAAAACTTTGAAGGAAGTATTTTAATACTTTTAAAATGACATTCAGTTATAGATACTGTAGTGTAAGCAAAAAATATACCAAATATTACACCAATAACGAAGGTTAATAAAGCATTCTTTTTAATGCCTGGTCGGCTAAAATAAAGAATTTCTGAAAAAAAAAAAAAAAAACAATTATTATTGTTTTCAAGAAAATGTTTCTTTATTATTAAAACAATTATTTATAACTTGTTTGATTATTAGGATTGTACAATTAAAAACCTAAATTGTAATTATTAAAATTGAATAGAGCCCATTACAAAAAAATCTTGAAAATTAGTAAGTATAAAAATTTCTTGTTTAAAATATAGTATAAAAATAAAATTAATTTTCATGAAATTTAATAATTAAACAATATACATAAAGTATTAATTAAAATCTATTTAATAAAAAAACATTAAATATACAAAAAAAAAAACAAATACTTAAAACAAATAACTTTTAGTTTTCACAGAACTAACTTCTCTTTTTCAAAGGACAAATTCTTTTCAACCTATGAATTATTTCTTGACGATTAAACTTTATATACAACATATTAAATTTGTTTTAAAATTGTGTATTAAAATACAAGACATTTTGTTATACTACAACATTTTTTTTTTTTTTTTTTTATGCTAAGCTGGTAGGTACCAGTTTATACAAATTATACCAGCTCATCATAAAAATGTTCTCCTTCTATAATCTAACAAAGAAAAAAATAAAGAAAGGGAACACCCAGTCCTCCAATGTCAGTGAACCAAATGAAAAATTCAGCAATTACATCAAAAACTAATCTACAGAATAGACAAAAACCAATAAAAATAATTTTGTACTAAACTAATATTTTTAGAGTCCGTAGTTTTAACTTATATTTCTACTTCTATCATTAGACCAATGTAACTATAATCTAAATAATTTAAATATTAAAAAAAAAAAAATTGTAAATAAAATTAATTTTATATACTATATTAGCATAATTAAATAATTTACAATAACAATTAATATATTCCAAAGTAGTTCATAAAGGTTCCACTTAATATATTTTTATTCTTAACTACTATTAATTATAATACAATTACTAAAAATATATTTTATTAATTCAAAATATTGTTAACAATTTGTTCATAAAATGGTACCATGTCAATCAATTGTTATGGTAACATCTGAGGTGTTAATCCACGCATTTTTTTTTCAGATTTTCATTTTCAAAATCAATTAAAGTTTGGGTGTTAGTTCTTGACGTTGTAGAATCGACAAAGTTTTCGGAATAATTCATTATTTGGTGAATTATTTAATTATACAGATTAACTATGAGACAAATAATAGCCAAATTCTTGGCAGATCATACGCTAATTCATAAACTTTCATAGGTAGATATGAGGGTATTGATCATTAGAAACAAATAGATCACATATTGGTCCAATGCCTTACTTTTTCTCTTCGGATGACTATTGTTGGCTTTTTTTAAAAACTTAATTTTAAAGGAGAAATTAGTATTTTATTTATTGTGATTTTATTTTATTATTCAAATAATGTTTGTATCTTTAAGTTGTATGGTAGGTGTAAATATCTAGTAAAAATCTATGTCAATTAGATAAAAATTCAATAAATTATGATGACAACTACTTTAAAAAAATAAAATAAAACATAATATTATATATTAGTGTTAGTTCTGATATTGAATTGTCGTCAGGGGCGTAGTAACGAAAATTCAAAGTTTAGAAAAAATTGAATTAAAAAAAAATATATCAGTTTAAAATATTATTAATAACCATATATTTTTTTTAAGTTCGTACAAAATCATGTGTTTCAAAACAGTAATATAAAAACTTGTTTTGAACAATATTCCAGGAATAATTTTTATGTAGTATATCATTATATAAGATAACATAAGTGCGCCCGCAGGTGTTGCCCGAACTTTATATGTTTAATATTTATATTTTGTATTATGGTTTTTATTAGTAATTTATTTTTAAATCTACTCTAAGCAAATTATTCACGTGCGTACATGGTTTTATTTCACCACTGAAGTGCAAAACACCAAAACATTTAACATTTGCTCAAAATTAAATAGCCTGATGCCCTGATTTAAATCAGTGATTGCACACCAGGAAAATTATGAATAAAAACTGCCTTTGATCGCAATCAATACCGTATATTACTCAATTTTGGGCAAATGTTTGTCTTCGTTTTTTATATTTCTTTTTTGTCTTTTAATTATTCAGTGTAATCTAATAATAACTTATGGTCAAAACTAGGAGTTACATACATTATATTTAGCATTATGATTTTATACACAAATCACAGTATATTAGTTATAAGTTATAACTTATAAGAACTATAGTAGCATAGACTGATAGACACATAGTGTTTATGAAAGCGATAATTAAAAAAAAAATGGTACAGTTTTGGTTTTCGCCGTATTGTTGTAATTTATATTATAATACTTCAATTTATTTTTTTATATATCTTATATTTCATAAGCATTAACTATATTATATATAGACCATAGTAGCTAAAGATTATACAGTATTGCTGTCTACGATACCTACAATTATATATGTACTCGTATTGTTTTTAAAATTACAAAACTAAATATGCTTATATATTAATGAATTTATATTAGATATGTTATAATATGTACTTAAATATAAATTATTTCTAAATTGAGTTCCTAAGTAGAGTATTTTAATTTTTTTTTTAATTACCTAGATATACAACTTTTAAAATTTTTCTTTTAAAAATCTAGTCAGTTTTAGTATTAAACTTACTAGTTTTAATATTATATTATAAATATTAAATTAATATTATTATATATAGGTTTAAAAATAATTTTTGTTTGATAATTCATAATGGACAAGTCAATTTTATTCTGTAAACTCATATTTACTTTTACCTAATTCACACTAGATTATGATTATTAAAAATATGCAAATCATTTTCTAATGATACTTAGACTTTGAGATTCAACATTTATGTATACAACCTCCCCCCTCCCCCCCGAAAAATTTTCTAACTACGCCACTGACAATTGTCTATAAATTTGGCTATTTAAAATTAATTTGCTATTATAAAGCTCTTTATTTGAAAACATTTACTTAACTTTTCATACCCAAAAAAGTAAATGTATACAAAACAATTTAATAAAAACACATCATTATAAAACAAAAGCATTCTTAACTAAACTCAGAATCTAAAACAATAGGTAGTATTTCTTAGGAGAGTGGATATGTAAACAATAAAGAACTCACTCATGATTTCTTAAAAAAACTCCATTATCTATAACCATGGCCGGATTTACAGTTGTGGAGGCCCGGAGCCAAAGAATATTGGGGTATTTTCAGATGCATCTTATTTTTTGCGCTCCAGACTGATTATGTAAGTTTAATCACATTGAAGCTTTTGTCAATCTTCTTTTCAATAAGCCATATCAATCTTTTTTACTCATAAAACTTTTGTTCTTTTTTCTGTAAACAACATGGGTTGAATACATATGTGTTGAATCTTCAAAGTCTATATCTTCTAGAAATTACTTGTAACATATATTTTATATTTAAATAAAGAAATGTATTATTTTATCAATAAAAATATTTTTTTTTGTACACCATTTTTTGCCTTAAAAAAGTTATTAAAGCTTGAAAAAAAAAATAAGTTTTTAAAACTACAATAACTTATTTTTAAAATTGTTTAATTAAAAAACCGAAATGAGGTTCACTCCCAAATATTGTTCTTTACTGATTTGATAATAAGTATTTTTATTCTAAAATTACTTTAAAAACTCATTTTAACACTTTTGCGTAAATATGATTACACAACAATAAAAGTGGTAGACACGGGACCAATTTTAAATCACTTTTAAAATAGTAATTACATATTTTTAAATTATTATATTTTGATATTTCTAAAAATGTCTTGAAAATTGCCTATACATAAAGTCTTAAAAAATGAGTATATAGCGTCCTCTTAATAATGACCATAAGCGACACGGCTGATACAAATTTCAACAAAATTACAACAATTAACAAAAATCATAATATTATACAATATACAAAAATTAATATCAAACATACAAAGTCCGAGCAACTGTCTGTGGGTGTTGGTGTTATATTATCGTATTTATAACGTAAAAATAATTTATGGAATTTTTCAAAACCCGATAGCAACACACTAGTAATTTTGTATAAACTTAAAAATACATAAACCCAGTAGGTATATTAATAACATTTGAACTGATTTATTCATTTTTTAATTAAATTTTTTCTAAACACTTCTAAAATACAGGGGGATGAGTTAAATTAAGAATTATGAAAAAAATACATTTTTATTCATTTTTTTCAAAAACTTTTTCTTTAAAATAATATTTTCTGCTACAATCTTTGAAATACTATAGCTGGTTAGGGCCTCAAGTGGTGGGGGCCTGAGGCCACTGGCCTCTCTTTAAATCCGGCCCTGTCTATAACTAAGAAATGAATAAATGATTATACGAGTAAACATTATTTTCAATGGCTAGTTATATCTATTTATAAATTATTATATTTGTTGAGAGCACGGTTATTTACTGATAACTATGACTAAGAAAAATGTACATTTTTGTATTATGTACAGACTACAGTATGTGATCTACAAAAAATCAAAATACAATATTTCATATTTAAATAGAAATGTATAATAATAATATATTAAATTAATATAATTAAGAAATTACACATTAAAATAAATATTTTATACCACATTTGTAATGACTGAAATGTATCAGAATTATTGCATTACCATGACTATTAAGATTATAACTCATATGACTATTCCATTTTATAGATAAAATAATCAAATAAAAGTTCTACATACTATATACTATATTTAAATATCGGTAAAAAGAATATTCGAATATTTCAAAATTATAATTTTTTAAAAAAAATATGTATTTTACATATGATTATTTTTACAAAATAATTTTGTAGATAACAAAAGTATACAAAGTAACAATAGTACTATGAAAAGCCATTTACCGATTAGAAACACACATAGTCGTTTGGTAGACACAGTTACCTTAAAATTAAGTATTTATAATATATAATAGATACTATACTTAAAATAAATAATATAAAACAATAATTAATATAAGGGTTCCTCAAATGTTCATCAACAATACATAGTATGTATTATATTATTATATTATATTGTATGTAGATAACAAATTGGAGGACAGATTTTTGCACAGAAACTTCTTTATAGTTATTTAAATTAATTGAACGCTTAGGTATATTTAATATGTTTTTATATTGACTTTTTCATGAATAATCAACCTATATACATTTTTTACTTCATAATTAGTATTTATTATTAAATTCTAATCCATAACCATAAAAAAAAAATCAGAAAAATTAAGAAACAGGATGTCCTACAGAGATTTGACAAATATAATAACTTTTGTTATATTCAATATTTAAAAAAAAAATGTCTAATAATTGTTACAATTGAAATATTTTAAATTCAATTGAAATCTGTAGGAAATTAATTTTATACAAATTTTTTTAAAAAAAAGTCAAAATAGCCATTTTTTTAAATTAATTTTTTTTTTAATTTGTAATAATATGCTGGCTTTTTTTTAATAATATTTATGAAATGTTGTATAAAGATGATTTAAATTATGAAAATATTGTACAATGTATCATTTTACAGAGAAAAATTGATCAATATTAGATGATATTATATATTATAAAATTGAAAAGCCAAGAAAATATTCACATTTTCACAAACTTGAAAAATCATGAAACCTAAATAGACATTTGTAAAATATATTATCATCAACATTTAGAATTCCTAAAGTTAAATTAAATTAAAAATATTTAAATTATAGTACAGAAATGTAACAATTGAGGCGTGGAGAACGGACAAAGGGCTTATAGATGAATTGACCTTTTTTCCAGAGATTACATTAAATTAACTGCTAAGTTGTAATGTATTTATGGTAAAATTTTCGTTTTGTTGTGGCAATCCTGAACAAAATTATGATAATAATAATACACGAGATTTATATAACAATGTAGGTGCTGAACACTTTTATTTGCTTTTTTTCAAAACCAACATTTTGTATATAGGCCCTTTGTCTGGAGAGTGCTTTAATTATTTAAAACAAAAAAAACTTTAAAATATTGAATAGAATAAAAGTTATTCTTATTCCATTTGTCAGATTTTAGTATTAAATTTAAAAATGGCATTGAAAAATATATTAAGATTTTTCTAGTATCTAACAACTTTTATGTAATGATACTAAAGATTATAAATCCAAAAATAGTTTACTATATTTCTTATTTGTGTAAAATGAATTGTGTTATGAAGCTTCTTTGTAGAAATATAATGGTGATGAGATTTTCAGGTTATACTTTTTTTTTTTTCATCAATAGTAATATTTAAAATCAAATAAATTATAAAAATTAAATATAAATATTTCTTACCATAACCACCTTTCATTATGGTTAGTTAAAAGTAATTTTGTTCATCCATTTGCTGATTCTGAAAAATATATGATAATTTATATATAGTTATAGCCGTTATAGGATACATAAATAAAAGTAAGTACATAAGATAATTAATTATATACTAAATGCATTTTACATTTTGTCCCTGTGGAGAGGGCTAAGAATACCTCCACGGTTTCCTCATGCCTGTCGTAGAAGTCGATTAATTGAGGTTGCGTCAGGTCGACAGCCGGCATAAAACTTGTCAAAAAGTATGAGAAGTATTAAAAAGAATATAGGCGA
>JAIPRL010002144.1:11152-35218 GCA_025469235.1 Pemphigus obesinymphae | reverse complement strand
AGAGATGGGGGGATGTAATGGCGAGTGATATGAGGAAGGTGGGAGTAAGTGAAGAAGATGTGGGAGATAGAGTTAAGTGGAAGTGTAGGACCAGGGTGGCCGACCCCAAATAGTTGGGAGAGAAGGCTTAGGAGAAAAAGAAGACTAAATGCATTTTGCGAAACATAATATAGGTAACCAGCTACCACGATCGTCATTATAGGGATAGACAGTACAACTATATGCCTAGGTCATCACATTTTCAGGAACAAACAGATTTATTTTTAGAGGTATCAACAATTTGATGAGAAAATAAAGATCAAAAAATTTTTTTAGGGGTGGGGGGTTAATTTAAAATTACAATTTTCATAAAACAAATACTAGATCTAGGGCTACCAAAATCATAACGACAGTTCTGTCAGCTACATGCATATTTTTTTTTTAAATTATTTATTACGTGAGGATTTATTTTATAGAAATAATTGTATTATGTTAAGCAAAATATGTTAAAATCGCAAATAGTTTTTATAGGAGTATTCATTAAATATAATTGAAGTATCTACCTATAATAAAACAAATACTTAAACATATATTTTTTTTTTATTAGATAATATTTTAAATTAAGAATTTATCAGTTTTTATTTAATTTATCTATAAATATTTAATTTATCTATAAATATTTAATTTATCAGAATTCTTTAGTTTCCAAATGATTTTCTAAAATATATAGATATAAATGTGACATGTGTTAAAAGTGTCTAAACTTAGACATGACTTATTTTAATAATAATTCATAATACTCATATGAAATAATATAATAATAAATGTATAACCATTAATAACTTGAAATATTATATTAGTAGGTATCTATAATAATTAGTAACTATCAAGGGTAACTACTAAAATTAAATACAAAATAATACTTGGGTAATAATTAGGGAACGGATTTATATGCATTAAAAACCCTTGAAATATGCTTTAAAAAATACTATATGCTACAAAATATGCATTTAAAATTGAATATAATTGAAAAAATTTATTTAAAAAAAGAGGTATTAAAATCAAACAAAATTATTAATTCATTTTATTGTCTTTGCCGATCGACCCATTCATCTTTGACCGATTCTAATTTTATTGATATTAATATTGTAGACCGTTGAGTTGATAAAGTCTACTTTATTATACGATGGAAAGTCGAGATACTCGTAATTTCAAAATGGTTTTTATTCAAACTGTAATTTGACAAACTTTTATAGCTGGAAATAAGAATACTTAAGAAAATCTTAAGTTAAAAACGAAAATATACACTAAAAATTGACAAATATGCATTAAATATGCAAAAAAAAAAGTGAAAAAGTTAAAAATATGTAAAATAAAATTGGTGTTATTTTTATAAGAACGATATAAATCCTGCACATTTCAAATAGTTTATACTAATAAATATATACATTTACATAAAAATCCGTTCCCTAGTAATAAGTATACAGTACCAAATGTATATTGATTAAAATAATTAAAATAGGTAGGTAAAAAAAAATTATAATTACTTTGACAAAATAAAAAAATTAACTTAAAGCAATTTATCATACATAAAAACATTCTTGTTAAAAATATTAATAAGGGATACAAAAGACCACTTTATATAAATATCAAAATATGAGACGTAATAAATGTTTTGACCTTTATTAACTTACAATTGCCTATCTACTAGATACTATTGTACTACAATTGGTTAACATGTCTATTAAATATTTTAATTTGTCACAATTACCTAATATAAATTAAAATGACCTAATAAAATAATTATACTTAAAAAAAGTACCAGTTAGTAGGTGGTGGAAGTTGATACATTATTATCACTTTAGTCCTCGAACTGGATTAACGACTTTAAAATGGCTAATCAAAAAAAAAAATTTGGTTGCCGTGACAATTTTATTTTGTGATTTATAAAATGATTCATCTGCATACAGTGTATAAAAGATAGTTTTTCTTAACCCTTAAGGAAACTACTGTAATATCAAAAAAATTACTTCTTTAAAGTACCAACTAGAACAAATTTGCCATTAAAATATTGTTTGACCAAAAAAGTAAACTATTAATATTAAAACTAAAAATGAAAATATTTAACATGATTAGAAAATAAAATTGCATAGGTATTCACTTATTAAATTATAAATTTAATTTACTGAAAAAACTAAATTTACGAATCAAATATTTGTATTAAGTAGGTAGAAATACCTACTACCTATATAATATTAGATAGGTATAACCATTTTTATTTTATTTAGTAATCATTTATTCAGATATTGACTCTTATATGAATTAGGGAATATATATTTCAAACTAATTTGTAATTATTTAAAACTCATTTATAAATTGTAAACATTAAGTTTTTAAAATGTTTAAGGGTACTCACAGTAGCTATTTAATTTACTTCTAAATATATTGCAAAACAAAATACATCACAAGATTTACCAATCCCAAAAACTTCAATGTTGATATCACACAATATCAGTGATTTTAAATGCAAATATATAGTACCTAAAAAAAATCTCAAAAATCTTGTAACACATCAAAAATATGTTTTATAGGTAAATGGCAAATGTTATAAAAACAATTTTAATTGCAATATTATATTAATTATATGATTATAAAGCACAGTAGTTTTCATATGTTTTATCCCCTATAGATATCTCCTATATATACATATGTGTCACACGATTTTTGAGATTTTTATAGTTTGGGGTCATTTTGTCTCACTTCTTTACTATCTTATCTAATACCTTTTTCCAAATCTTCATACTGTAACATAAGTTTTATCCTTTCATAATTCCCACATTCCTGTACATCTTCTTTATCTTTAAATATTGATACCACACAACTCTTCCTCTACAACTCAGAAATTTTCCCATAGACTACCTGGTATTTTATTAAATACCTTTGTCAGTCACCCTATAACTAATCTCACTAATGCTTTCCATACTTCTACTGCAGGTACACCAACTGGATCATACCTTTTTCTTAGTTTTAACTTTTCTAACCGCACTACACACTTTTTCTTGTATTATTAAATACAGTTATCTAAACTATATAAAAAGAAAAAATATTTTCTTAAAATTTCTAGAGGTAGGTAATTTGGTTAAAAATTTTACAATTAGGTAGGGACCACACGTTAACAGTTATAAAGGTGAAAACTATTAATAGGTAGAACTAAAATCTTGATAAATAGAAAACACAATTTGATTTAAAAATTTTAAAATAGTGTACATACCATGATAGTTTAAATGAAGGAGAAATATATGAAGCGGAGTCAAAGGTTGCTTTTCTTAGTAATTTACTGAACGTCCAATATCACTTGAGAAAATTATGTAATTTACGTTTTTAGTGAAAATCGTGAAGAAATTATAGTTCCATTTCATTTGAAAATTGTAAATATTGTACAGGATAACAAAAGAAAATAGTTAACAATTACACAAAATAATAATTAAACAATGTACGAGTGTACAAATAAGTAGGTAGTATGTATTGTGTGATTTATGACTTGTATGTTCGATAATCGGTTGCTCCGTACTCGCAACGGCAAAACTATATCTACTGAGCTGCGGCCCGCGGTGCCGCGGCAAAGCAATATAATTTTACCGGATAATTTTATCAGTAATTACAATTATCCGTTTCTCAATGAAAACAATTATCTCTATGGTTAATTTGAGAAGGGCCGATAACACTTTAACACGTCGTGTTACTGTATGTATCAATGATTAATAACTAAATAAATAATAGTAGTGTTTCATATTTTTTTTTTATTTTATAGTCAAAGGATTTTATTATTTTTATTTAATCTGTATTCTGTGGTCAAAGACCAAAGTTTACATAGATAGATAACACACATTTTATTATCGACAATACAGTGTCGCCCCGACGGTAATGAAAATTTCCCTTATAATCCGACGTTCCGATTCAACAAAAACAATATAATCACAAAATAATGTCCCGTAAAGTGCTTGTAAAACACAGCTATAGATACTATAGCCATGATGTAAAAGCATCGGAACTTAACGGCAATGTCTCCCGTTAAGTTTCGATTACATGAATCTACCTTGTAGCCTGTAGGACGTATATAGATTAGACAAAAATTATTTTTATGTTTTAAAAAATAAAATACTTTTAGATTTTTTTATTTTGGTATCGTGATTGGGGGGCGTTCAAGTATTACGTCATCACAATATTGGCTTTTTTAGACCCCCTCCTCTCCCTTGTCAGCAAAATGTCAGGCCTACTACTTTATTACGTCAGCATATGTCCAACAACCCCCAGGCACGTAGTCAGGATTTAATCTACTAGGGGGACAAAATTTATATTGTCCCCTTTAAGCAAAAAAAAAAAAAAATTTTGTCAGTAGCGGATGGAAGCAGTTCACTCGAGATAATTCGTAGGATACTGGTAGATATTATGTTAAATTTAGAAGCAAATTTTTCAAATAAAAATAATAATATTAAACTATTATTACTAACTACTAATAAGTTATATAATATTTATTTTCGATGTAAGCAAGTGTAGGTTATAGGTAGGTACATAATATACAAAACTTCTATAGGTAATGTAAAAGGCTTAAGAGGATGAACTTCACACCATATTTTTATGGAGTTGTGTACAGGCAATGTTTATGAAATTTTAACAATTTAAAAATATTTAATTATATTATGAAAGTAATTAAAAAATAGTCATGTGTCAATACCATTTTTTATTATTGTATCACGATATTTGTTAAAAATCACGTTAACGCTCTAAAACTACAATTTTTCTCTATAAAATATAAAAGATGAGAATATTTAATGTGCTTGAGCTTGGAGATTTTTCAATATATGTTTTTGAAGACCTAAAATCCATGATTGAAAATCGTGAAATTTAAAAATAACGTAAAAAAATTGTTTATCTAAAAAAACCACGCTACGGTATATATAATAAAGGGGGTCTTAGAAAAATTTTGTTACATATTTTTTACATATTTTGATTTTTTTTTATAACTGCTGATGTCAGCATGGTTTTAACCCCCTCCCCATCCCCCTTATCACCATATGTAAGCATACGACAGACCCTCTCCCCTAGACGCTTACGTAATACTTGAACGCCCCTTATAATCATATTCTATGAAATTAAATAAAACCGTTGTTCAGCTTTACTTTCGTTCTAATATCCTATACCCGCCAATTTAGTATAGATTTCGCCGGCTATATACTATTCATAATACCAAGATAGATTTACGTTGACAAGTTCATTATAAATTTGGTACATATTTCAAGTCACCGACTTGATTATTTTCCATTTTATAATTTATATAACAAGTCTTGGTCATTTTTGGTAGGTTCTTCTTTACGCCGAAGAAGACGTCACCATCCGATTTTTAAATACCAGCTAGCTTGCATTTTATCATCATTTTTATGAAATTTCAAGTAAAATATAAATCCAACAATTTAATTGTTTGATTACCTATATTTTAAAAGCAATTTCAAAATAGTCTTTTGTTTACGAATTTCTCATTTTTATCAACTAAAAAATATTGTAGAAAGATGAAACAATAAATAAATGATAGTTAACAACATTATCTACATCATTATAATATATCGTCGCTTATACTGCAACAACGCGTATCTCAAAATTTGGCCAAATGAGATTATTACCCGTTCGGTCTTTTGTTTTTGAACAAAACCACATGTACCTACTTCTTTTTTATCAAAATATACCTACATAATTTACTTGCTTTACTTTGCCTTGTCTTGAACTTTAATCAAATCCCTTCAATCTTCATCAAGTAATGAGCGGAAAAATGATAGAGCAATAGGTATCTTAATAAACAAATAAAAATCCCGCCTCGCCCCTCTTTACCAAGTTTTAGATGGAGTTAGATTACTTATCGTCGCTATTTTACACAAGGGCGTATACAAAGAGAGGATGTGGGTTAGATCTTCTCACGATCTTATTTATATACAGGTAGGAAAAATTTTCCTACCTACTTTATCAGGGGTTTTTTTTTTATAATTTATAATACCTACCTAATATCATGACAAAATAAATTTTTTTGTCATGTCTAATATTTTATTTGTCTACAATTTCATGATTTAGACCTAAATATAGTAAATAAGTGAAAACCTAGTAAACTTGACTTGGTACCTACTACATCCTAAAAATATAAAATATACCTACTAGCAAACTTAAACAAATTCGTGTGCGTAATTTAGTGATTTTTTTCTGTTTTGAAATTCCTAGTGCAAAGTATTTTTTTTTATACATTTCCTATCAACTTTTGGAACTTAAAATAAATTTCTATTTTAAATATTAATATTGGTTTTACAATGCATTTTTTTGTTTTTATACATTCCTTTTGGTACATAGAACAAATATAATAAATATATATAATATATATATATATATAATTATATAATATAATAAATATAAAATAGTATAATTCTAAATTGTATGAAAACACATCATGTAAAGTTTGTTGAAAAACTCTTGACTTAAGAGTTATATTTTTTTCTACGATGTACCCTATGCATATTTAGGCAATAGTAAACAGGGCTCACTACACACAATATATTGCGATGCGAACCGCATTGCAACGATTCATACAACATTAGAATCAAAATAAATATTAAGTACCTAATAATAACTTAAGACGAGTGAGTGTGGTTGACTTAAATCTTTAAGGCTGACAAAATTAATGCTACTTAGAATTTTCTGATTTAAATTCTGAAAATATAGGTATTAAGTTTCTTTAGGTTTTTTATGAGAGAATGTATGAAATAGGATTTTTACATTTTACCTAACCAATGTACAAAAATTTGCTCCCTGTTTCGTAAGTTAAATCTTCCTGCTGTAGTAGGTATATATTGAACACAATGGGTCTACCCAAATATTTTGAACTGGACACGCCACTGGGCCAAACCATAAAAAATAAATAATTAAATCATGACAAATAATAAAATATATGCAATAACTGGTGATGTTTAAAAAAAAGTGCAACAAAAAATAGAACTGTCCTACAAAAAAAAGTATGAATTATATTGAATGATGCTTAATCTATCTATCAATTGATAGATAAATTAGATCTTATAAATTTTTTATATTCATTAATTAATTATTTTTTTTAAATAAAATAGTTGTATTTACAATATTTTACATATTATACCAACATGAAATTTACGGGGAATGACTGTGGTTGAGGTCCTTGGTTCGACTCCTAGGTAAACGAGATAGCTAATGACATTTTTCTCGCTGGTGGGGTGTCTGGTCTCTGATGCAAGCCAGTCGTAATTACCAAATATGTTCAATAATTTGTTAACTATGCTTGTCGTAGATATCAAGAACCATCTTTAACTCCCCTAATATGTTTATGTGTGATGGTACATACCTAAGTTTGAAAAGAAAAATAAGAGGATATAGAACTGTTCATTTAAAAGATATATAGTAAAGAAATTTAATGAATAAGTAATAAATTATAACAGATGAATCAATAATTAATGGTATAGGTACTTACTACTGAATTATCTACTCAAAATATGTTTATTTTATAATGTGCATACCACAGAAATTAAAAATAAAAATATGGCTTTTTTAGTAACAATTTTAATCATTAATTTATTATTTTACATGAGTTGTAATATAATAAAAGTATAGTAGAGTATAGTAAGTAAATAAAACTTTTAATAGGATCATAATTTATAAATGCAGATAGGATTATGTTTATAATATAAAGTCACCACTGTGAAAAAAATGCATACTGTTTAAATTGTAAGATTATGTATAAAATAACAATTTACTAGTTTATTTGTTTTAATATATTTTAGTTTATAAACTTGATACAATGTTATACTGAAAGTATCAATTATCTATACGTAATTAGGTACATGAAATAATTATTACAAAAACAAATATAAATATTGAAGTTCAATTTAATGTTTCATGTTTAAAAACAAAAATACTTTTAAATAAAATAGCAGGAATACATATATTTTGTAAAACTTTTAACAATATACATGTAAATCTAAAGCCAAAAAACACTGATAATAATACATATTAACCTACAAGTAGTGTAGTTTCATCTAAAAATTTATAAGGTGGTACTTCCATGTTAGTTGGTGCAGGTCCTTTACGAATTCTACCAGCTGCATCATAATGTGATCCATGGCATGGGCAGTAATAACCACCCCAGTCTCCTGCATTTGCAATAGGTACACAACCTAAATGAGTGCATACTCCAATAATTACCAACCATTCTGGTTTTTGAGTTCTTACAGAGTCATCTTCTGGGTCTCTAAGTTCAGCCAAACTTGTACCTTGTTCTTTTTGAATTTCTACTGCTGTACGATGTCTCACAAATAACGGCTTTCCTCTCCACTTAATTGTTGCATTTTTACCTTCTGGTATATCATTAAGGTTAACTTCTACAGAAGCTAAAGCCAAAACATCAGCTGCTGGTGCCATAGATAATACAAATTTATGAACAATTGCTTTAGCACAAAACATTGTACCAGTGACAGCAGTTCCAAGTACCACATATGTGAAAGCATTACGATTTTCATAGGTGTCACGGTTAGACACATTAGGGTCCTTCACAGAGTTACGACGGTAGTCGTTATAGTCCGGGATTTTAAAATCGGTATGTAACAAACGAACTTGGGTTGCAGTAACTGTAGTCAATGCTTTTTTGGATAAAAGATTACTTTGAAAAGTGAAGTTGGTCAGAAAAGTTGGCCTAGATGGTACAATTTGCTTCGACGGTTTTCCTGCGAGCGGTGTCTTGGTTGATGTGGTCGCCACGACTTCAGTACACCCTTTCACTGCATTGGATAGATTGCCACTTAGTTGTATGTTACGAATCATGATGATGTGATAATACTTAAATACTAATGCTTAAAAATTAGTAACGGAGTAATAAATTCAATAAATGTTGGAAAGAACGAAAGAAAGAATATTGAAAACTTAAGACTGACCTTACTTTGATCTATTCTGTGCTATTATCTCGAAATACATATGATTGTAGGCATATCAAGTAACCAAATTATACCAAGGTTTAGACCACAATAGTGATAAGTATTGATTGATGAATTGTATTCTCTTTGCCCGGTAAAAATATTTGATAACGACTTCAGAGAATGCCACACAAATAAAACAGTGGTAAAAACATAGAATAATTTTTTTTTGTAATAATAATCAAGGTGGATTATCCACCTTGATAATAATAATTCAAGAATTTTTAAGAATAATATTAATTCATTTATTCTGTGTTAAAAACATGTCTACAAAAAACAAACGAAATTACCTCTTAAAGTGATTTTAAGAGTTCAAATACCTATATTAAAATGTATAGAAAATAATATTTTAGAAACGATCTCAAGAATTTTTGTAAAATATTAATTAACTACGAAGTTCCAGCGATTTAAAAAACTAAAAAAAAGGATTTTTATACATTCGATATTGTGCTGAAAAATAAGAAAATTATAATAAAAACGTATGAGATTGTATCGATATGTTTTTTAAATATTTTATAATACATGTTACTTTAAAACCATTTTAAAAGGACTTTTTGTTTGTTTTTCGTAAACTTATTTTTAAACGAATATAATGAAACCCGAAGAGCCGTTGACCAAGGGTTAAAGTGTTGGCGGAGGCGCAGGGGGACTCGGTCCCTTTACATATGACGGTGGAACGCTCAAATTATAACCAAATATTAATCAATATAATTCAGAACTCTAAAGAAATTACATTTCTTAATTTTTATTTTTACTTTTTAATGTACATTTTTATATATGTTAAATTTTTATGAATTTAATATTAATAATATATACTAATGAAAATACAATTTATGTTTCTATTTACCTACTTTATAATTGTTTTATTTTAAAATAAAACTTTTGAATAACTTAAAATTAAGCTTCATATAATCAAGACCGGCTCAAGTAAAAATAGTGCACTAGGGAAAATTACATTTGCCGCTTCAAAAATATAAAAAAGCCATAAACTTTTTCTAGAATTTGCGCATACCCTATAGCATATTATACCCTATCGTATAAATTTTCTTCCAGAACCTTCTTAAATTTTCTCAAAAACGTAATTACTCACCTCTTCAAATAAGTACAAAAAATGCCGCTCCTACTAAAGTGCCGCTCTAGGCTGGCACCTAGCTCGCCCTGAGCCGGGCCTGCATATAATATATATACACATATACACGTCGTGATTTTTTAAGTATGCTCATCCCATTTTTACCATGTATACAATGCGTAAGTTTGGTAGGTACATTTGATTATTTCCCTTTTGCAATTAAAGCTTATAATATAGCACTACAATTTTATGAAATCATTAATATATATACCATTTTTTATCTGAGTATTTTTTTTTATTTTTCTTTAATGGGAACTAGATAACCGGTAGTCCATATAATAAGACGTATATTATTATAAATATCGTTTTTATTCGTGTTATATTGTCAGAATATAGACATTTTTATTGTTATTATTTTATTTATTATAGGTATTATTGTAAGGGAAAATAGTTTTTAGAATTAAATCAAGGAAAATGGCGTTTACTGTTATCATTTTTTTGCCAAGTGCTTATCAGGAATATGTTGTTCGTAACTTCATAACATGTCTATGCTTCATAAAATTGATAAATGTCAATAATTGTTAAATGATAACAATTTGAGTTCGTGGTTTAAAAATCAAAATATGGGTACATTTTAATATTAGTAAAATACTAAATTAATAATATGTTCATTGTTATGTAGTAATATTTAATATTCTTTATTATAGACCGTGGTGTCAACTAGCTAATACCTATGTTATTTATAAAATCATCAATCTAATTTGCATAGTATAATATAATAAATAATAATATTTTATATGTGACTAGTTAATAAATTGTTTAGTTTTGAGTTTGTTTTATTGTAAATTTTAAATTATTAAAATGGTAAATTATTATATTAATATTACCAATTATGAAAATTATTAGATGATAATTAATTATATACAAATATATTTTATATTTGTTGACAGAATATATCATCATTTTCAGAAAAAGATTTTAATGTTGTTGATTGGATTAATAATACATTAAAGGATAAACCTCCCGATCAATGTCGTGAAGTATGTATAATAATATTATTTCAACATATTATGACTTATGCCAATTTATTATAAAACCATTCTGATAGTTCTGTAAGATTTAATACATATATTTCTTAATATGAAGTAATATTTAAATTGAAACATTATTAATTATAGTATATAATAAAAATACAAAACTCATATACATATATAGATATATATATATCCTTATATATATTTGTTGTATACTAAATAAATAAATATATTAAATTTATTAAAAATCATTTAGGCACTTACCTAGTATACTTAGTAAATATTATATTATATATTTTAACATTTTTAACATATAGTTAAGATTATTTTACAATGACAACTATTTAGTTCATTTAAAAATCTCTTAAACAGAGTATTTATCAGAATTAAAATAATTTAATTTATGTTTATTTAAGCAAGAAAGTAAATAATAATTATTCAAGAATAATAATTTTAATTGAACAATGATTATCTATTACCCATATGCCAATAAATATAATTTTCAAGAATATATGATCAAAATGTAAATATTTTTTAATAAATAGGTCATTCCATCCATGTTGAAAAAGTTACAATTATGTGTAGAACAGGTACATGAAGTACTCGATGAAACAACTGAACAAGTTCTCTCATCACTACCAAAAGTTGTCAATGACAT
The DNA here is from genome assembly GCA_025469235.1 of Pemphigus obesinymphae. Taxonomy (NCBI): domain Eukaryota; kingdom Metazoa; phylum Arthropoda; class Insecta; order Hemiptera; family Aphididae; genus Pemphigus; species Pemphigus obesinymphae. Next base: position 23,449 of record JAIPRL010002144.1, on the reverse strand, counting down.
AGAGCAATTTGAAAATCAAGCAACAAACATTCAACAAAAAATTATTGATTTAAAACAAGAAATAAATACTGTAAATAATTATATTTAATATTTAATGAATGTTTATAATTGTTAGGGCTTGGATTTTGTAGCAAATGCTTTTTGTTTTTGAAGGGAGTATGATAAAAAGATAATTTTTAAACATAAATGTGTTTCGTATTCTGATTGCAATGAAGTAGGTACTTTATTTAGCTTTATTTTATTTTATTCTTCCTCTAATTTTTATTTTTGTTTTCATGCAAATTTCACCCATTTCTATAATTTTATTATATTAACCAAGCTGCTATATTATTGCCAGAAATAGGTGACATTTTTGTGTTTTGATGTTGAAATTATTTTGTTTATTATAGCAGTAACATAATAGATAGCTGATAAAATAATTATGTATCTATTATTCAAGCTTAAATTAAATAAATGTTTTGTTTTTTGGCGATTATAAATGCTTTTTTAATGATTTATTTTTATACAAAATCCTAGCCCTAATAATTATATTATAATATTTAATTTGTTGAAAAGGTAAAAAGTAATACGGGTGAATCATTGTTAAAACTTCAATTGTATGATGGGATCAAATGTAATATGGAACTTACCAAAAATGCTTTGGAAGAAGCAGATAATTGGACAAAACTTATTACAGATATTGAAATAGTAAATTTTGAGCAATATAATATAATATTAAATTGAAAAAAACTATATAATATGTAAAACTATTATATTTAGTTAATGGACAATGGAGAAATTGACAAAGTAAATAAAAGATTGGTTAGAATGCAACATTCATTAGCAGTCTTGGTAAATGATTCAGAGTATGAAGAAAGAAAAAAACAATTGGAAGAACTTAAATCTAAACTCGAAGTAATATTAACTCCAATGCTAATTGTGGCTTTTGAAAATGAAAAAATTGGTACAATTTATAATGTAAAAATAATTAATTAGATTTAAAATATGTATTTAAAATGTGTTATAGATGAATCAAGACATTATGTAAATATATTTACTGATCTAGAAAAACATGATGAGATAATTAAATACTACATAAAGTGTAATAAAAACAGACTACGTAAAGAATGGTCATCAAAAATTTATGCCGATGAATATGCTAAAAATCCTTTATTGTTTTTTGAAAATTTTTATGAAGCGTTATTAGAACGTAAAAGACAACAGGTAACTGGTATTTAAATAAAACTAATCTAGTGTAATACTGGTGTCTATAGATAACAATTAATTATACAGTGGATAGAGTAATAACACAACTCAAATTAAATATGAAAACAATTCTCTTTAAAAATTGAAAAGTTTAATTTATATAAAATCTTTATTATTATTGAAATATGTTTTTAAGTAGTATAATTATTATAGTAGGAAAAAGTTTGGTCAGTAGGGAGTGAAAGCACCTCACTTGTCTGGTGGTAAAGCAATTTATAATTCCTTAATAAATCATTTCTTTTGATAAAATAATTTTGGGTGGAACTTAAGTATAATTTACATAATTAATATTATACAGGTACATGTTCTTTGGAGTACGAGGTCCCCTGTTTGACATCCTGATAATAAATAGGGTAGCCAATGAGATTTTTTTCGCTAGTGGCTATTGGTCTGGTGCAAGCCGGCTATAATTACCAAACTCGTCCAATAATTTGGTAGCTATGCTTGTGGTAGCTATCAAGAACTATCTTTGCCCCACTAATATGTGAAGATGCAAACCTGAGCATGTTAGAGTTTAGGAATTAATAGGATGTAAAACTGTACAATTTTTAATATTAGCCAAGAAAAAATTTGAAAAATTATTTTTCATACTTTGTGAACATTTCAAACTTTATTATTATTATTATTATTTTTAAATCATGAGAAAATAGTTTGTTTATTTTTACATGTTAATCAAAAATTACCTCCCTTAAGTATCAATAAGACAAAATTTGTCTCTCAAAAATTGTTACACATGTAGTGATTGGATTGTCTTCTAATCGAAGAGTAGTTCATAGAAAAAATTGAATATCATTGTAAAACCATAAGCGCCCTTGCTCTGTTTAGAATCTAAATATGATCGTGAATGTATTTGTTTATAAGTGTCAATGATTTATAGTTTTAAATAAACATTGCTATTAAAAATTTTAATTATTATGCAGATGATATTGTATAAAAAATTGTTCAACAATGAAGAACAACCGGAAATAGAGTGTCAATTAATTCTTTCATACGGAGACTTGTTTAATATATTAGAACTTCCTATGTTTGAACTGGTTGATATCACTATGAAAGCTCATGAAGAACCACTTGTTTTACTATTGGATTTATTTTCAGCAACAGAAAGTTTTGTAAAAAATATTAAATATGATTCCAAAATTAGTAAGAATTAAAATGTAACATTTTGAAAAAACGTAAATGTATTCTATTTCAATGTAAATTATATTCTTATAGGTGATACATTTAATTGGGACTGTGTATTAACAAGTATTTATAGACCATTGATCCCACAAATTGTTTCTTATAAAGACCTGGAATATAAACATTCAAAAAAAATTATTGATTTTGCATTAGATAAAGATGATTTAGTGGATATAGTTCAAGCCTTCGGTCAGTCGCAATTGACTGTTTTTAGAGCATCAGAAGAAGCAAAACGTAGAAGTGCTGTTTTTAATCACTGTGTTTTTCCTGGAATGATTTCAGCAATTAATGTAATATAGAAATAGTTATAATAATTTTACATTATACATTATAATATATTGTATGTGTTATATAGGAAATATTTTCTAATACTATTGAAGGTGGTAAAGAAGTATTAAAAAAAATATTAATTAATATTACACCTGGAGAAAATTGGAATTTGTTTCAGATATGTTTAAAGTTTTTACAGTCTTCTGGTAATTATTCAAAATACGTAGAAATATTGTATTCATTATTATTTATTATTGTAATAAAATAATTTAATGTATTTTATTTCAGGAGAGTTTTTAAAAGAATTATATTTTATAGAATCAGAATTTAAAAGTTGTATTTTAACAAATGAACAACGAGCATTAAATGTGTCAAAATATCTATTGAGCGAGGATAAGCAAATTGAATTAAAAAGTATTATTAATTTCTTAAAAACTGGTAAGTTTTCATTTGTTATTCATGTAATATGTGACTTATTGAGCATTGTAAAGTATTGTTTTTGATTTATTTCTGATTTTGAATATATATAATTTATTATACACTAAAAGTTAAAACATTAAAATACGCTCTTGTAAATTTATAAAAAATGTATATTTATATTATATTAATACACTTTTATTTTCAAATAAACATTAGATAAATAACCTAATATAAATATTTTCTGATTTTAGTATTATTTAAATATCAGGTAGTTTAAAATTAAATTATGCCGATAGTTATCTGCAAATCATATGAATAATGCAAATTAAAACTTGTGTGTATATACATTTATTTCAATATTAACTAAAAAATATTTAAATCTAAATAGGTAGATTTCAAATTTTTATTTACTTTTATATATCCAAATTTAGTTATATGCACTATAATGTTATTATTAATATCACAATTTATATTCTTAATCCCATCATCATGAAACGTATAATGTGTATACATGGTACATGATCGACCAAAAAAACTATAAAAATTCATACAAATCTGTGCTGCTATTGTTATGACAAGAAAAAATGTGCAATATGGTTTTATATAATACGATTATTATTGAAACAACAGTTTTACCAAAACTAAAAATTATTAAAAAAAAAACTGCTAAAAGTATTGACGGTTAGTTGTTATCTAATAATATACGAATATTATAGATATAATAAAAATACAAATAGAAATATTTAAATTGTTTTAAATTTAATTTGTCAGGTTTAGATTACATAGTTCTACGAAATATATATATTTTTTTTTTGTATTATTTGTATTATAATACCTGACTTTTATAGATTTTGCCACGATGAGTTCAAATCTGAAATCAGTTTGACTCTATCACATCATATTTTTTACAATTTAGTTATACATATGAGGAGAATATTTACATTAGAACAATATATGTTATTATAATGAAATACAAAATATTATCATACATACTTATTTAAAAATATGTTTTAAGCTTTAATTAAACTAAAATTATAAAAAAAAAAAATTATTTATTCAAGTAAGTTTTTTTTAGTTTTCTTTTTGGCAGAATCGTGGAAATTAAATTTATTAGATTTTTTTTTCTCAGTTTCAAGTTTTAAACACCAGTAGTAATTACCATTTTACTTACATCCTATCGACCTTGATATCGTCTTTCCATCTCTTTGATGTCTTGGTGAAAACGCTCTCATTGTTTTTCACTTTAGATTTATAATCTGGGTCAATACAAAAGTATTACTTAAAAATGTTGATACCACGTTTTTAAAACTTATCCATGCATTCTAATTTATTCAATAATGGTCCATCAAATATACCTTCTTTGAGCTTTTCTTCCGATAAAATAGAAAATTTGTTATTATTATATTGAAAAATTAAAAATATTTATCTTGTTTCGTAAATTAGTCATTTTTAGTATCTATGTAATTCTCAAAGTTTTGATAATATTAATAATATAATTGTATATAAAATAGTCTGTGTGTTGCACTGAAGATGGAAACTTTGTTTCCGAATTACTGTATTTGCTTACTAAAAAAGTAAATTTTTGTGGATTTGGGTTTTGTTTATTTTAAATAAATTATCCACTCATATATAAATAATATAATTGTATATAGGTAACTTCGATAACATTATGTATGATACGATATAAATATGTGATAACGGCAAATAACTAATTTTAAATTATTATTTTCAAATAATATATAAAACTGTCAGAATTGATTTTTTGTTGAAATTAAATATATTTAAATATATTTTTTATTTTTTAGGACATTAAAGTCCGTGTCCTAGTTATAATAAGAGCATACATTTTTTTAGTTAAAATGTCTAAATTTATTTACAGACAGTGAGTGGAAAGTTTTCAAAGAAACAATTCAAGCGACAGAAAAATTATGTTCTCATATATACCAAACGTTTTATAAAATATCATTCCTGCCAATATCCTTTTACTTGGAGCAAGTGGGTAAAGTTAAATTTAGTAAGGAATCATCTGATAGCCATAGGCTTTCTCCAAGGGAGTATATTACCCAAGTAATGTTTTATTTATATTTACAAATTATAAAATACTACTAAAAAAATAATTACACTCAATTTTATTTATATTTTATAGATTGGACAGTATTTAATCACGCTTCCTCAACATGTTGAACCATTCTTAGTTCGGGATAATGAAGCAGTAACTGTAGTTCTAAGTATATGTGATAGGCGTTATACAGATGCTAGTCTAGAAGAGAGTTATACAAATGTTTTATTAAGGATTTTATCAAGCAATACATGTGATGTATATGTAGAACAAATACAGTCACTTAGAGACATAAACAGTTTGGCTGCTCAGCAATTAGCTGCAGATATTGGTAAACACTAAATAAGTATATTATTTTATTTTATAAAACAAAATAATTTTTCAGGCATTCAAATATGATACCACTTATTTATATTTGATTAATTTAAATATATATTATTTCAGAATACTTGGGATATGTTTTGGAAGAACTTGGAGTGAAACTTAATGATACTACTAGACAAATCATGAATTTATTAAGATTAGAAAGTGATGAGTATACCATGAAATCATCATCAATTGCTGCTTCAAAAGTAGCAGCAGTAATTGCAAAAATAAGAAATATTAAATAAAAAAATATATAGTAAATTATTGAAATTAGTTAAAAGGTTATATTATTTTAACACATATGAAGTTACATATTTTTATTAATACTCAAAAGTTATGTTGAGTATTCGGGTGCCCATAATTTAAACGTTCTATCATAAGACGAAGAGGCTATATATTTAGAATCTGGAGATACATCCACGCCCATTATTTTGTTGTCATGTCCAGATAATGTTTTTAACATTTGCCATGTTTTGTTTGCCCAAATCTGTAATAATAAAATATTTATATTAAATTAAATTACACAACTGATTAATTTAGTGCAATACCTTGATCGTGTTGTCATATGAAGATGTGACAATAAAATGACCACCTTCAGGTTGATATCTCAATCCAGAAACAAGACTCATGTGCGCTGGGATAGTGTACAGACAAGCCCTTTTCCTAACATCCCAAATCCGACAAGTGTTATCTTCACTACCAGTAGCCAACTGATAACTAAAGTAAAATGTATAACAAAAGAAAAATGATTTTTTGAGAGAAACATTAATTAGATTAGAGCTTACCCATTGGGAGAAAAATCAATGCTATATATAGACTTTAAATGGCCTTCCATAAACATAATACATCTTCCTGTACGCAAATCCCAAACACGACCAAAAGCATCCAAACCTCTAAAATATGTTAAAACATATATAAGTATAATGAATTGCCACCGATATTAAAAATAAATTAGTGTATTACCCAGTTGCAACAATTGAGCCATCACACTGAAATGACATACAATAAACTGGTTTACAATGTCCTTCCTGATGAAGCACTTCTTCTGCTTGTTCTAAATCCCATAATCTCCATGAGTTGTCAAAACAGCAAGTACCTAAAAATCGCCCAGATGGATGAAAAATGGCTCTTGAAACTCTAAATGGTGCATGGCCTTCAAGGTCTGCTACAGGTTCTTCTTTTTTACTAAAACGGAATTTTAAATAAGTATAACAAGCAATTTCACAATAAAAAGACAGTAGAATATACATACCTATCTATTGACCATAGTTTTACAGAACCATCACTGGCACATGATACAAGATCACAGACATTTTCATCTGTGCCAGCGTGTGGATTAAATGTTATAGAGCAGACATTACAATTATGTCCTCTAAATGTTTTGACCAATGTGCAATCAGGAACTGACCACAATTTACACAAACCACTCCTAGAAAAAGTGTAAATATATATATACATATTGATAATAATAATACAATTTGATGATAACAAGCTGAAGTAGTTTAGAAACAAAATTATTTTACCAAGATGATGTGGCTATAAACTGAGAGTCTGGGCTAAATCGGCAATTTGATATGGGTCTAGTATCACCAATTTGACTACAATAAATAGAAAGAGATGTTGTATATTTGTGTAAGTCTTGTAAGCGGGCTGTAAGTGTTGATTCAGGAATACTGGCTTCTTCTCTGAGCTTTTCCAAACGAAAATGTGATCTTAACAGTGAATATTCTAAATAAATTGTTTTCAAGTTTACTTATAGTAACCAAAAAATTACATCTAATAATTTATTTATAACTTTAATTAAGAGGGTTGGAAGTAGTCTAAATCTAAATATATGTAATTTAATAAAAGCGTGTGTTGTATAATATAACTAATGTGAGTATATTCTCCCGTACCTCTCATCACACACATACACACATCATCGACGCTCTATTATGCATGTGAATGAATTTCGTTATTATTTTACCAAAACATACATATCTTTAGTCAATCGTATGGATCAACCTAGTAATCTGATTAAATCTCTGAAAACAAATTTGAATTTATCATTATGACATTACATACAATTCAATTACTTACTTTTTTAATTCTATACATCTAACGTTTAAAATTAAAATTTATAGTGTTTAAAAATCTATATTATAAAAAGTGAGGTAGTTTATCTCAAGTAAACTTCATCAAAAATATATAAATTTGTTTACAGAAATATCGGATAATTAGGTTAATCTGTATGTTTTGATAAAAATTGGTCCGTTTCCAATCTCCTAAGTAATTTCTTTCAAAATATTGATTTATTTTGAATATTTTTTTTTTTTTTTTATAAATAGTGATCGTGATTTATAAAGTATTTCATATAGAATAAGATAATTAATACACTCGGCTCATTATTGCATACCTGATATAGATACAATAATCTTTGTTTTTAAATTAATTGATAAGAAATTGGCTAATTAGTACACTTGATACAAAATTAAAAAAAAGTATAATTTTGATTATGATGTGTCCATACAAACAAAGATAATATTATTTCAATCAATGTTATTATTCAAATTTCAAAAAAACCAACAAACACATAAGTCTCCACACCACTATTTTTTCGGTCAAAAACTACTCTATTCTAATTCCGATAGTCCGACACAATTCATGCTCCGAGAACAATTTTGAAAACAAATATAGATTCATTACCTACTCGAGGGATTGATCTATCTACATTTTTCATATTCATATTTTATACTATAATTAAAATCATTTAAAGTTTCTAAAGTTGTCAATATTTTAAACAAATTCTAATTAAATAAAAATTATTTTTAAAATATCTCATTCCCTTCATCTCCCTTACGTTAATTTTCTTGTAAATATCATGTAAAATTTGAATATTTTTTCAAAATTAGAATTGATGTACTCATTGTGACATTCTGATGGAATTAGAATCGTCTTTTTGAGAAAAAAATAAACATTTTTTTAAAGTTGTAAAATATACTGCTGACATAAGCATATGAGTACGTGTAATGGCTTCCCATATACTTTTTTATTTTATTTTAATAATACAATACAGGCCAAGGCCCAATGACATATGGAATGAGTACATTGGTTACAGTAAATAATAATTAGTATTGGTAAGCATAGAATGAATGCATAATAATTATAATGGAAAATCATAAAAGTTTTAGGAATAGAATGCTCAACGGAAACTAAACTTATTTTAAAGAGAGAGAGAGAAGAGTCATTATTGGCAATGCACATGAGGTGGATGATTGGAGAGTTCAGATAGTAGTTTGAGGAAGAGAAAGGAATATTAAAAGGGGCAGATGAACGTGTGCGACGGCAAGGGACATTGAAGGAAACTTGGGATAGAGAATTGGGGCTGTCAATTTTAGAGGAAAGTAGGTTAGTTAGAAATAATATGTTAGCTGAGTGTCGACGATCAGCGAGACTTTCCAGGGAGAGAATACGTTGGATTGGAGTATAGTCATGAGGACAGGGTACATTAAGTTTATAAGGAGCGTGACAGAGGAATTTTCTTTGAACCCTTTCGATCATATTCCGGGCGGAAGCGGTGGGTGGGTCCCAGATTACAGAGCCATATTCGAGAATGGGACGTACTAGAGAGCAAAAAAGAGTTTTTAGAGGAGAGAGTAGATGAAATTCTGATGATATTCGATTAATGAAACCTAGCAGCTCAAGAGCCTTGCAACAGATCATCTGGATATGCATATTTGGGCATAGATTGCGTGTAAAAGTAAAACCTAAGTCCTTTACAGAATTATTTGAAATTTTTAAAGGGGTATTTTTAACAGAGTAAGAATAGGTAATTGATGCATTGGAGCGACAAAAGGTCATAACAGAGCATTTGGGGATGTTGAGAACAAGGCCTAAAGAATCACCCCATGATACTAATCGTTGAAGATCATTTTGAAAAAGTTGACAGTCGGAGATGGATTTGATTCGGAAGAATATTTTCATATCGTCGGCAAAAATTAGGAGTTTAGCATGATGAAGGATGGAAGGAGCAGAATTTATAAATGGGGCAAAAAGTAGTGGAGATAGGACAGCACCTTGTGGTACGCAAGTGGGAGTGAAATAGTCAGAAGAGGCAGAAGAGACAGTTACCCATTGGATTCTGTTTACTAGGTATGAATGAAGCCAAGAAAGAAGGGGCTCACTAATGCCTAAGGAGTCTAATGTGGATATGAGATGGTGATGATCGACAGTCAAAGGCCTTGGAGAAATCGGTGTATATTACGTCTACCTGACAGCTGTCGCGGAAAGAATCAAATATGTATGAATGAAGGCAAAGATTGCAGGTGATAGTTGATCTTCCGGGGCGGAATCCGTGCTGTTCATCGACAAGGATATGATTTATTGAAGAGCGAATCGAGTTTAGGATAAGTGTTTCAAATAATATGGATAAATGAGGTAGAATAGTTATTGAACGATAGTTGGTGACATCTGTAGGATCCCTAGACTTAAGTATTGGTCTAATTGAGCCAAGTTTGAGGGCTGTTCGGAAGGTACCCGAGTCGATTGAACGTCTAAACAGTAGCCATAAGAGTTCAGCAATGATGGCAATCAAATTTTAAAAAGGAAATCCCCTTGGATACCATCAGAACCAACAGCTTTTTTTATTGCAAAGGGAATATAGGCAATTGTAGACGTCATAAACTGAAAAATAGACATTTGACGGGAGAGCAAAAGAAGCGGATAAAGGTGAGGTTTTAGGAGGCTGTGTGATAACGGAAGAGAAATATTTAGAAAATAGGTTAGCTGAATCAGAATGATTAGTACTCTGTACACCGTCAAATGACACACTAGATGGGATAGGAGGAGAAAAGCGGTTTTTTCGAATGAAACTCCAAAAGTAGCGCGGATTGCGTTGTAAGGAAGACTTAGTGCGGGAATTGAAATTACGGTAGCATTGTTTGGATAGAAACTTGAATTTGGCACGAAGAAGAGAGAAGTGTTTGTAATCTTATAGTAGCTTGGATGTTTTATACTTGGCATGTGCTCGAGTCTTAGCAAACACTAACTCTTTGATATGTAGACAAAATTTTCACGATCATAGATAAACATTTTAATTTAGACACTTTTCTTCAAATTAATTCATAATACACAAGCATAAAATTTACTTATACAAAAAATAGATTCTAGGATAAAAACCCATACATATAGATACATTCCGATGATTTCGAATCATAATTGGCAACACAAAATGGCGGCACGGAATAGTACGTTATATAAATTAATAAATATCTCAATGGATGAAGACGATTTCTACAAAGAACTAAATTTGATAATAGAAATAGCTACATTCAACGGATACAAAAAAAATGTTTCTAAGATTTATTAAAAAACATAAATGAATAAAATAAATAAATTAAGAGAGTGGTTTAAAAAGTGAAATCGACACAGATAAAAAATGCAGCTCTAATATTCATCTCTAAAGTATCAAACCAGATTACAAAAGTTTTTAAAAATATAACGTAGAGATTGTATCATCAAAAAAAAAAAAACAATTAAAAAACCCTTATCGGAAGTACAAAAGATAAATTACAAGCAAATCAGAAATCGGGTATTTATAGTATTTAATGGGTTAATTGCGATAAATGTAATATAGGATAAACTAGAAGAAATATAGGTATCGGATTTAAAAAACATTTAAGAAATATTAAAAATCAAGAAGAAAAAAAATCTCCTCTAGCAGAATATGTATTAGGAACACATCTCAATATAAACTCAATGAAATTATTAAAACAATTAAACAACAGTCAAAAATTAAATGTTAGGGAAACTATATAAATGATAAAATATAAAAATAAATTATTAAATTGGGATTAAAAAAATTAAAAAATTCATTACAAAATAATTTGCTAAATGTTTTAAAATAATACAATATTGTAAAAAATATCGCGAAACACATTCATTTAATGGTTCATCGGTCGATGACTTATCGTTCGAAGGCGGAAAATGGAAGATGATAATTGTTTTGTTTAATATATAAGGACTGTTGTTATTGTGTACTGAAGATGATACCATAGTTATCGATATACGTATTTATCAAATAAAAGTATTTAGTAAATCATATTTTTATGAAATTGTGTTGTATGGTTTTATTATTAATAAATCACAATAACTTAAATTATAAACTTATTAAGAATGATTTAAACATTTTAATCGTATTTTTCTTTTAATTATAACGTTACTAATTAATTACCTATATATATTTTTTAAAACTTGTTTTTTTTTGTAATATTTTAATTTAAAAATAAATTTTATTTTAGCATTTATCTAACATATTAACATTTTTAATATTTTATATGTTGTGCGAAAAGTTTAACGAAACAATTAATGGTTTTCAATATACATTTCGTGGCAAATGAAAAAATAAGTTAATGACCAAAATTGACTACACACATCTCAATATATTGAAAAAAGAAAAACATTATTTTCGTACAAAAATCAATAAGACGTTTAAAATGTAGTAATAATATTATTTAAATTTGTTTACGATATATTAAGGATAAGTATATATTATTATTATTTAGAGTATAAAAGTTTATCTAAAGCAGCAAAAATTGCAGTGAGTAAAGCTAAATTAGAAAAAATAAAGAACTATGATGAGTTGTATGAGAGATTAGGAACTAAAGAAGGGGAAAAAGAAGTGTACAGGCTGGCTAAGGAAAGAGAAAAACAGTCCAGGGACTTTAAAAATGTTTGGTGTATAAAAGATGAGGATAGGAGGGTGTTAACAAAGGAAAAAG
>JAIPRL010002144.1:0-11052 GCA_025469235.1 Pemphigus obesinymphae | reverse complement strand
TTGCGTTGTAAGGAAGACTCAGTGCGGGAAATGAAATTACGGTAGCATTGTTTGGAGAGAAACTTGAATTTGGCACGAAGAAGAGAGAAGTGTTTGTAATCTGATAGTAGCTTGGATGTTTTATACTGGCATGTGTTCGAGTCTTAGCAAAACTTTTTGAGTTCGTGAGTGAACCATGAAGGAAAAGAAGAAGGTCTAAAGAATACTTTTGGAACGAAAGATACAATTGAATTGTGAAGAGTATCAAGGAAGACAGTCATTGAATCATCAGGTGTGTATGAGAGAAAAGTGCGCTTCCAATTGTAAGAGTTGAAGAAGTTGGTGATCAGTTGGTAATTAGCTTTGTTAAAGTTATAGAATGATTTATGAGTGGCAATAGAAGAAGTTGGAATGGAGAGATTTATTGAGAGTGAGAGTGGTGGATGGCAAGAGTCAGGAGGAACAGCGGCATCAAGAGCTTGATTAACAGAAATCAACTTTTGATACAGGTTACTAGTTACACTAATGATCACATAGTTCAAACACAAAGTCGTACTAAAAATAATAATGAATTACCTAAACCATACACCTTAGAATTGTGTAGTATGGAGGTCCCTAAATCTATTTCAAGATGATTTTCTGATGGATATATCAAATTAAATAACTTTTCTAATTGATGTTTAGTTCATTAACTTAAAAACACGAGAAATAAATACATTATAATGTAGAATAGAAATCTCCTAGGCGTATGGTACAATAGAGATTTTAGTATTTTAATTTTGCCTTTTGTATAACAGGTTATTTTATTCTATGGAAAGTATATTAGTTGTAATTTGTATTTATGCCTTATACCTGCCATATATAAACGTGATTCTAGTAATGATGGTGGTCCTTCATGGTACCATGTCGTATCCTGATCTTTAATTTGTTGTCGCTTCTCTCTTTCTTCTTCTGGTTTTTTGGCCACAACATCTTCTCCTACTCTATAATGTATTTGAATAATATAATACTTTAATGTCATTATTAATCAACATAGTTATTAAATATCTTTCAAGAAATAAAAAGTAAAAGCAGTACCTTGAAAGCAATTCTCGCAATCTATTTCTTCTTTCTGCGGGTCCTTCTCCAAACAAACAAATGGGTTGTCCAAGTTTTCTGAGATTTTTTTTAACTTCGTCATCATCAGTTGAAACTTGCACATGACGGGCTTTTTTTTTACGTTCGAACTCTTCAAGCAGAGCTTGTTTGTCTTTTGATATTGCATCCTCCAAATCGAAATATTCTATAAATAATCATGTAATTAATATATACATAAATAGGTTCTAGGTATTTTAATAATCTATTTGGTGCGATTACACTATATTGACAATTACCGTTGGATACATGGATATTTCCTCCGACTTTTGGTTCGCCATCAGTTTCAGAGGCAGACAAAGTACCTAAACGGATTCGTTCTTGGTCTTCTAACGAACCATAATGTATCGTTTTTTGTTTTTTTATGTAAGTGATTTCTTCGTCGTCTGACATCTTGTCAAAATAATTCAAATGAAAATTTTTCTGTTCAAACTGAAATTATTTATTAATGTTTGAATACGATTACTAATGTTAACAAATTTAGCAGTACCTACCTAATTAAATGAATCAAAAAAATCAAGACTTGAATTTTTGAACTTTTATGCACGCCGATTAAAATGTTATCATTTGCCACTTGCCAGTAAAAATATAAACAAAACAAAACGATTGATATCGTTCGCTCTACTAGAATGTTGGAACCGAGATCGGGTTTCTTTGGAAAATTCGTTTTTTAAAAATTTACTCCTCTCTTATCAACAGTTGTTATTTTCTTCAAATGTACTTTTGAATCCGCGATTAATTATTACAATAAATGTAGATATTTGTTTGTATTCTATTTTTTAACTCAAGTAAATTTGCATACGTAAATATTTTCATGGATATACATTATTAATATCGGAACAGAAGTATAATCATATATTATTTATAGTATACCCACAGAATATTCTGTGGTATACCTAGTATTATTAATTATAATCAATGCTAGTATTCACCTATTTAATCTTAGCAAAACTCTGAGAGTAAAAATGGTAAAAAATTATCGTGTCGTTGTATTTGGCGTGAAAGGCGTTGGTAAAACAGCTATATTGGAACAAGCTATTTATGGACATTTTAGTAAAAATTATGTAAGTAGTTAGTAGATATATAATTTTGTTTCATCGCTAAACATTTATCAACATTGGTTGCAGAAATTATGGCCAACTATTGAAGATATATATCAGGCATCTATTGAAACTGATAAAGGGATACGTGAGCAAGTTCGTTTCTACGATACGGCCGGTTTAGATTTGACACAGTTACCGGAGGTTGGGTTGTATTCAAATCCAGATCCTTCATTAGTCTTGTCTTTTGGTCAAATAGCTAAGCAGTATGCGTCCATTTCTGATGCTTTTGTATTGGTGTATGATACTAGTCGACCGGAAACTTTCGATTGCTTGGTCACTTTGAAAAAAGAAATTGATAAAAATAAGGAAAAAAAAGATGTAAATACCCGTAGTAAAGTAGTAAATTAATCATTTATATTAAATATATATATATATATTTTAATTTATATATATATATATAAAGTGGTTAATTTAATGTCATTTTTTCCAGGCATTTTATGTAATTTTAGGTCATAAAATGAGAGAGATGGATATCAAAGCTCCAACTTTAGAGTGTCCAACTAGTCGAGCTTCCCATTGGTCTATAAGAGAGAAACTGAAACATTTTGAAGTAAATGCTTTAGACCGAACTAGTTTGTTTGAACCATTTACATATATTGCATCAAAATTTAGTACAGCACAACCAAAGAGCAGTTTTCCTCAATTAGTACGTAAAGGTACTCAACATTGAGATGTAGACAATATAGGTAGCCGTTAAATTTTTATCTTTTATTATCTTCTTTATACAACGTTTAATTTTAAGATAATCAATTTTTCATTGCTAGTTTATAAATATCTTAAATCTAGGATAAAATCCCCCTTCCACTCCTATGAATTTGTGGTAGGACAAAATCCCCCCGGAGATAAATAAAATAAAAATGAATGAAAACAATGGTGAAACATGAATATTAAATACGAGTTGATAATTTTTTTTTAAATACCACTCCTATACCCCTGACTCCCCGTAGATCATATTATTTATTTTATTAGGTAGATATTAAGGATGGAATAATAAATTAAAAATATTGTGAGAATTGGCCATCCTAATATATGGGTATTTATTGAAGCACTTCAAATTTCAAATGAATCATCAACCTTAAAAATATTGCAACGGAGTACAGAAGCCAAAATCAAAAATAATGTATCAAAATTAACAGAATTGTGTCTAAATTATGGGAAAAAAATGCCCTTACCAGAATATTTACATAAAATAGCCCATTTAATAAAGATTAAAAAAAAGAGCTATAATAAAATAAATAAAATGCATGTAAAAAATGTTTAATTTAATTTTTAATTTTTATATACTCGTACCTATTATATACATAAATCTATTTATTTTTATTAATTGTACGAAATTGTAATTTCATTTTTTTTATTTTATCATACTATTACTATTTTATTTTACATATACATATTTAATGAATTGCTAAACCCCTTTGAATCACATTTTATTGTTTTTTTGGAGATTTTCTCCTACCGCAAATTAATTCGGGGAGATTTTGTTCATTTACCGAATATTTTATATTGTTCATTTAATTTGATATGGATTAAGAGGAAAAAAACTTGTAAATTTATATTAACTAAAAGGATTTTGGATATAAAACTATATGAAGTGGCAACTAGAAAAAAAAAAATACCAATACATGTAGACATTAACTACAGAATAATTTTATATATTTTATTCTTCTGTATATTATAATCTATATTCTATACTTCACCAATGTTAATCAATTAAAGCATAATTTTTTTTTTACTAAATATGTATTAAAACACTTATTGCTTTACTTTTAATCAAACTAAATTCATAAACTAGTTCGTTTTTTTAGATAAACTTATTTTATTAAAGTTCATTAGTAAATGATAAGTTTAGTTTGGGTTGGTTTGATCATAAAATTCAGAGTTTGTAACATCAATAATATGTTATAAACATTTACAAATATAATCTAATATTTGTATTTTGTTTTCAAGGGAGGTGTTTTCATAATTCCACTGTTAAGAGGACACCACACTGTCCATTTTTAAGGGGTTATATATAGGCAACTTTTAAGACATTTTTTGAAAAATGAAAATTTAACAATTAAAAAATATTAAATTACATTTTAAAAATAATCTAAACTTAGTCCCATAACCGTATTACATTTTATTATTGTGTAATCATGGCGTTTATTCAAAAATATGTTTGCAAAAAACAAATGAAAAGGCAATTTAAATTGATTTTAAAGGAAATACACCTATTATAAAATAAATAAAGGACAATATTTTTGAAACGACCTCTTTGGTGTTTATCGATACTTTAATTATATTGTTTAATATTGTATGTACAAAAAACCTTACTTTTTACATTTTCAATTGACAAACTTTTTTATTAATTAATATTTTTTAAAACGTCAATAAGATTGTCTTTAAAATATTATTATTTGTATGTTTTATAATAGGTATTGTAACTGTAAAATCACTTTAAAGGGTAGTTTTGTTTGTTTTTTTTGGACATGTTTTTACTGCTGAAAATCATTTATGTCCTCTTAACTGACTTTAGTTTCATTTATGTTATATATTTATATAAAATGTGTGTACAATTTTAGTTCAATACCATTGGATTATGAAGGGCGGGGGCTTAAATATTTTTAAATAAATGTCATTTTTTTAATTATCTTAGATCATAAATGAGCCACTAGAACTAAAATTAGAGGGGTAGTTTTTTAAACTTAAATGATTGAGAGCTATATCGAAAAAATAAAGTAAACACCTAGATTAAAATTGATAATTAAAAATATGCACTATGCTCGTCGGGTGGAATCACTTTACTTATTTGACAGAATACCCTTGGTGGTTGTATTGCATTTGAAAACAATAATAAATCATTGGATTCAATTAAACAATTCTGAGCTTTGGTGTACATTTTACCTATTTATAATAATATAGGTAATTAAAAAAAAAAAATAATAATAATAATAGTAAATAAGTAACTATAAAAATTTTATTTATATAACTACTAGATAGCTTAGCTTAGCTCAGAACTAAAAAGAAAAAAAAAACTAAAATTACATAACAATACTGTATAATTTCACTACAATAGATAAAATATATACCTTATAGAGTGTATGAGTGTATATTTGTTTTTAAATATGTAAATAAAAAATGAACATTAATATAGTATCACTCAGCTTATTATAGTTTTATACTTAATATTTAATAGACTGAATATTATATAATTATTTAAAATGAAATGTGTACACTTTTGTAGATAATGTAACAAACATATATTAAAATAACAGAATGATGAATAAAATATGTAATATATTTTAATATAACATAATATTATTGATTTTTTTCATAGTCTGATTGAACAACTTTATATACTTGTGTGATTAAATTGGTGGGTTTTAATTTATATAATTTAATATATCTACCTAGAATATTGAATATGCTATTATATATGATTTAATAATTATTTGTATATAATCAATGCATATTTCATAAGTACATTATAGTACAGGATAATATTTATTTTTATATTCAATGTTATTCTATTATAAGAATTTTATTTATTTTTAAAGCAATATAAAATTATTGAATTTGTTATTAATTTTTATTGTTTTCCAATGAGACTTTTTTTTTTCAAACTGTGTTTAGTGTGTTATGAACCATTTATCATACTTAAAATAATAAACAATATGAAATTCAGGAAAAAAAAGAATTGTATTTGTTAGAAATTATTAATTGTGTCATTGTACCTATATAGACTTTTTTAGTGAAAATAAAGTATTTAATTTAAGCTACCATATGTTTAGAATTCCAAAGTTATTTTTGACGTGTATTATAATATGAGAGCTAGTAGGATTTTGCAACGACAAAATGTTAAAATGTGCATTAAGTTGTAACAAAAACTAAGTAAGGTTTTAGAAATGTTTAAAATGTATCATAATGAAATGTTGATGAGCAAAATGTTGTTCATAATATTGTTGTCAGATTTTCCGAGGAACAGACGATCCTAGTTTGTTCCGATCCAATGGAGTTCTGACGACACGAGTGCTGCTGTGTGAGCGTCTGCTGCTGCCCGCCTTTCGATTGACACCTATCTCGGCTGCTTCGAGCAATTCTAATTTTTCGATTTTTTTCCGCGTCTTTGCTGACGGGTTGGTGATGAGATGATTAGCGAAGAACAGCGACATGATGGATATTAGAGTGCCACAAAACACGATGCCAATAATCTGGATCATCGTGAAACCTGTGGGGAAAATTCACTTTGAAAATTTACAAAAATTAGTTCTAATAAAAGACTTAATATGTATATAAATGTGGTTTCTCCACATTTACGCCATTTCCACGACATATAGATCCTAAAGTCCTGCCAAATGCCTTCATATACCTACCTTTTCGAGTAAACCTATTTGTACGCCCAGTCAATAAAAATTATTATTTTTTAGGAGGTACCTAATGGTTTTTGATATATTATGTTGGTTTTAGATACAGGGCCATGTGGAGAAAATCATTTTTTTTTTATTATTATTCCGAATATAATAAAAATAAGAAATAATCAAAAAAAAAGGAAAAAAGGTCATTAGTTTTACGTTTGTTTCTTACATGACAATCATATTTTTTCGTAAAATAGGGCCCCCTAAAATCTTTGAGTGGGGGGGTGGGGGGAATCGCCTCGATTCCTCTCTCGATAGGTCTGCAAATATACCTAGCTTAATAGTTATATTTTCTACGAATTCGGAAAACGTGTTTTGGATATCATAATTTTTCTATCATACCTATCGTTATTGTATCCTTGCAGTATTAACAAAATATGATTTTGAAATATTGTTTATTCCCAAAAATATTACAATTTATTCTTTAGATATTAATAGTAATGTCATATAGGTCCTGTAACACCCTAAGTATTTCTTCAGCTTAATATACCTATAATATTAAAAAAAATTCGGGGGTTGAATAGCCTGAAACCCCCACTGTATCCGTTACCTAACTGTTTCAACAAATCAATATTTTTGAATGAGGTTTTTCGACAGTAATAAATAATAATAAATAATATATATGTGTAGTGTGTACCTATAAGAAAATACCAATTTTTTAACATAAATTAAAAAATATTTTTTTTGTGGTATTTTATTTTAGTAAATTTTGAAATAACCATTTTGTTGACCTTATTTGTCTATATAATTAAAAAAAAATATTCAAATCCAGTAAATGTTGACGAAGTAAGAGCGGGTAACAGTGGTGGTTTTGATGAGGGACGCAGGGGGACGGAGCTACTCTTCATTTTTTTTATGTTTAACAGCGTACCACTTTATTTATTTATTAAAGAACGGAGGTAACGCAGCGTCCGTTTTAATTTTTATTTAAAACTATTTAAAAATGTCAATTTTCTTTAAAAAAATAATGAATTTACGAAAACGAATGTTTTTTTCCTTATCACATAGGTTTTGGATAAAAATCATGATATAAGATTTTAAATAGTAGATCATATTATTAAATCATAGATAATAAATAATCTCCATTAACCATGAATGGTTAAAGCCTAAAAGGGATAGTGAATTATTGGCGAATCAATGCGACACCGATACATTTCTGTTATTAGGTAGGTACCTATATAGTTGTTTACATTTAATTTTATCAGTGAAATGGCGATTTGCGTTTTATTTCTACCACTCATCACTATATATTTTAGATTTTCCATTGTCGTTTAGTCGTTTTTATTCGTATTTTAGTTTAGGTTAAAAGAGTTTAATGGAGTTTAAGCTTTCTGATAGGAAATTTATTGTACCTAGTTTATACTTTAAAGAAGTCAGTTTTCGATTTTCCCAGTAGGTAGTTTTCTTAAATGAACAGGAAATCTATACAAAACGACCAAAAATTATAATAAATCAGAAAGTATAATGTTAGAGGCTTGAAATGTACACTTTAATGTACCTACCTATCTATATAAATGCACTGCAGATAAATTGAAGTATTGACGTGTAATTAATAAGATACAATTTTCGAAATTTTTGACCACTTATCAATAGGTAATTTATAAAAATTTTGTTGAAAAATTATATTAAAACGACATTTCGGTTTACATTTACAGCTTCTTCAATAATTTATTTAAAAGGAATACATTTTCAATTATTTTAAAATAGGAATGCTTTAACCATGCTTTCGTGAAAATATGTAACCCAAAAAGATGTAAAAAAAAAAAAAAAATGTAGGTATTATACGACTTACTTTTTCTCTAATATGTTGCGGAACGCTGATTTTTTAACTAAGCCCAGAGTCCATCCTTATTATTTTTTTCTAATTCAACCACTGGTGGATAGTAAGTAGGTATAGTATAGTAGGTTATAACATTGGTTATATAATATATAATAAACGGTACCTATATATAGTAGTTGAGTTTTTGATTTTCGTTACCGTTAGTAAAAAGCAAAAATATGTCGGATTAATAATATAATACCTAAATCATATTCAATTTTAATGTAGAAAAATAAGGTATTTTGAAATTATGATAAGTGAACTATATTGGTTTTCAAATAGGTAGTGAATTAATTTTAATTTGTACCTACTTAAAAGGTCCTCTAATAATGGTAGACTTATTTTTATGGATTATAAATTATAATGAAAGAAGTTCGTATTAAAATTGAATTCGTATTTGTTTAGACAAACGGAATCTGTTTGCATATTTTGTTAATATATAACGAG
Source organism: Pemphigus obesinymphae (assembly GCA_025469235.1). Lineage (NCBI taxonomy): Eukaryota > Metazoa > Arthropoda > Insecta > Hemiptera > Aphididae > Pemphigus > Pemphigus obesinymphae. The sequence goes on along the minus strand of JAIPRL010002144.1, from coordinate 2,176 downwards.
AATATAAAATTTAACCGGTTCTAATAACTTGATAAATTTTTCTTAAATTTTAATAGGTATGTATTTTTTAAGTCGAATAGAAAAACCAGATCAACAAAATGGCTATCTTAAAATTTAAAAAAAAACGAAACAGGAAGGTGCCATACAAATATTTTTTTAAAATTTATACGTCATAAAATTAAAAATTGCCTATAGATCACTGTCGATAAACCCGTAGGTATTCAAAAATATTGGTTTGTTGCAGAGATAGGTACTGTTATAGAATGTTACGGCGGACTTATGCTGCAGTGACACGTAGGTATTCAGAATTTCACCGCCCCGGTGCTAATATTTTTCGAGGCCTAAAAAAAATTGCTGACTTTCTTATTGTTTATGAACTTTTTGGGACTTCCTTTTAATAAAAAATTAGATGTGCCTACATTAAAAAAAAGTAGATGATCAAAAAATAAATACCTAAATAAAGAGTACACCTTTTTCAGGACAGTCCTACAAAATTTAACGCTTGTAGTGTCGCTGCTCCGCGAGCCCTCCTATAATTACGTCATTGGATACATGGGACATAGGTAGGTATTATACTCGTATTATCATAAAAGGTCTTGTTTTTTTTTTTTTTTTTTAAAAAATAAAATATCAGCCCCTTTTATTTACACTAAACTTTGGATAAAATTGTATCCTGACCGTAAACCTATTGTCCTAACTTTGATGAGCTTGAAAACTAGCTATAAAGACTAAGCTAGAAACAATTTAAAAATTCCGAATTTCAAATCTTTTCGAAATTAATTTTTACAAAATTAGAAATCCGGATTTAAAAATACTCTAATATTGTGCAAGTATATATTATAGAGACCTTCGGGTTTTCTCAACACGACGGTCGTGCTGACTTCTTCGGATCCGGAAGAGTCGAGGATTTTCACGGCGCACGTCCAGTTGCCGTAGTCGGAATCGTCGACCGCGTCCACGGACAAGCCGCAGTGACCGGCCGTCAGACCTTGGCCGGAGTACGCGTACCGCACGTACGTGGGCGGTGCGGACGATTTCTCGTCCACAGTAAAGCCGAACAGGCGCGGCGTGAGAAACCGGCAGTATGCTATGGGTTGTTTCTCGACCGTGTAACACCCCAACGTGATTCGGCTGCCTTCGGTCGCGTACAGTTCGTCCTGGTGAGCTGCTATCACTGATTCTGTATATATAACCAAACACAATTATAAACGTCTTAGCTGGTGTAGGTATATAGTTAGTATAAACTGACCCGGCCAGGTGGTCCAATACGAAAACTTTTGTAAAAAAAAAAAAAAAGCTCAGACCCAGCCCGAAAAAAAGCTAAACTCTTAAAAAGTCCGGTCCGGCCCTAAGTTTTTTCTCTAGAGCCCGGTCCAAAAAGATGTGTAAAAAAAAAGTCCTGATCCAGCCTGAAACGAATTTAAGAAGACTGTAAAAAACTAGTAGTATTTTCAATGTTATGTGGGAAAATAAAATAAAACCTATTTATAATAGGAGGCGGAAAATATAATGAAAAATATACAGGTAGCTAAAATATATTTTATATAAACAGGCGTCTAACAAAAAAACTCAGTGTTATTTTACTTTTTAGATTTTGACGTGTTTCAAAAATAGTAAATCTATAATTTATTTACGATATTTTTCATGTTAATATGTTATGATTTGATTTATTAATTAGTTTCATTATAAGTCTGTCGTCAACGGTGGTGTATGATAATTATATTATTTAATGTTAAACTATATATTATACATCAATATTGAAGTTGGGAAATGTTAATATCGAGCGCAGAGAGAAAACTTTTTTTAGTTGGTAATTATCGGGGCCGTGAATGTAATGCACTAAAAATCGTCTTATATGCATGCAGTGTCGGACTGGCATCAAAAGGCCTAGTCCGCGATTTGGTCTAAGGGCCCATATATCCAATGAAAAATAATAATCATTCCACTTAAGAGGACGTCCCATATAAAATTTTTACGAGTTATACATTATATAGAACATTTTTAAGAAAATTTAAAAACCACTTCACAAAAAAAATTTTCTCGGGTAGAAGTAGTCGTCATTTATTAAAAAATACAATATAATAAACATAATTATCTGTGTTTAACCGTCGTCCTTCTTTCGATAACATAAATCCTCCAAAAAAGTGATTTTTATAAATTAAAAATTAATGACTTT
>JAIPRL010002143.1:9868-65471 GCA_025469235.1 Pemphigus obesinymphae | reverse complement strand
TGTCACCAGTATGATATTAAGCGCTAGTTGAACGTTTCCACAACTGATTAAGGGAGTCAGTTTGAGGGCAGAATGATAGCTGATTATTATATGCCGTTGGGCATCCATACTATCTTAATTCGTGGTAATGACTAATATAGTGCTTTATTAAAATATAAAATGGGTTATTTTGATAAGCTATAATCAAGCATTCGCTGGATAATTATATCAAAATTTTGCCAAAAATTATTTATTTATGCTAAATTGTCTACATAATAAAAGTATAGGTAATTATATATTTATATTAATTATAAATATTATTTTAATTTTATTAAATATTATTATATTATTTTATTATTTATTTAATTTTATAGTTATTATATTTTGTTTAAAAATAAGTTTTGAGGATTGAATAAGTAGTTGGTGCCATATTATAATATTATTTTATTCAACATAGGATTATAAAATGTCGATTGAGCATTAAATGAACCTCGAAAATTTATTATCATTAGTAGGTACAAGAGAGTCAGTTAATCATAATTATGATTACAAGAATATAAATTATATAGCAATAGAAATATACAGGAACAATTATGGATAGAAATATCGGATAAAAATGTTCACGAATATAATATGTAATTGTATTTTTTCAGTTCGTTTCAAGTTCAAACAATGAACCCAATATACCTATACACAATAACACAAAACTAATATAGATAAACGAAATTTATCGTAAACTAATAATTTTATATTTATCACTTATAGTAAAATGTTAGACCTGTTATTAACAGATAATCGATTACCGTATTCGTTATAAAGAGATATAGCTATTCAAAGGTTATCACCTGTATTACACACGTGTATTTTTGCCGGGAAATTTAAATATGCTAGCCTTTAGGCGTGTGTGCAATATTAATAAATGTCTGTAAACATGCATTTCACAATGTGGCAAAGGCAGTAACTACAAAATGCTTAATATGGGAAAATTATGTTTTCGCATTAAAATGATATAAATGGCCAACGATTATTCGAATTAATAATAATCTAATTTTGGACAATTTTATGGTTCCTATGCCCTTACTATGAAAATTGTTTATCAATTGATTTACCTTATTTATCGATTTATCTGATTTATCGATTCATATCATATTTTCTTTCAAGTCGTATGAGAATCTGGAATATAACACGCTCAAATAAGGGCGTGCTTTGTTTTATAATTTGTTTATTTTCAATACTTTATGGTTTGTTTTATGAACTTTCAATTTTAAAAACTCTATTTTTTTTTTAATATTATTTTTTCTTGCTCGTATATTTCGTAATAATTTACTATCATATGTTTATATTACATTATAACGCATTGAAAATTAAAAATAAGAATTATCTATTTTTATTAAAATAATTCAAACTTAAAAATAAAAACAAAAAATAAAGTACATTATCATTACTTCAAACAATATTAAAAAAATGTTATTAACCATTCTAACCATTCTAATATTCTATTATTATTAGCTGATGATGGTAAAATGTTTAAATCTGTTAAAAGTATGAAATATGCCGAGCCTATACAAAAAAATATAAAAATTAAATATGAGCAGTTATATTATGTTTGATCATGCCAAATAAGGAGAGAGCTTGTTTTTTAATTGTTCATAATATATGGAGATTATTAGAAATATAATGACGAAGAGTACATTAATATTATCAATAAATAATACCTACATAATATAATTAAATATTATGAGTTCTATAGTACCTATTCCCAAAAATATTATATAGGTAACAACTATAATTTCTACTATAAATCATCATCAGGTTACAAATGAATAATAAAAAAAAACAAAAAATAAAATAGAAACTCTAGGCACATTTTATTTTTATATGATGTTATTTTATAATCTTTTTGTAATCTTCGTCATCATACATCTTTTAAATCTCTATGTATATTATAAACAATTAAAAAACAAGATCTTTCCTTATTTGTCACGATCAAATATAATTGCTCTAATAATTGTCATGATTAATTTATATTAATATATCTTTATATATTACTTTCATGTCTCAGATTTAGAGTCCCGTATGGACTCATGTTCATTTTTTCCCTTTAGTATCCCTATGTGTTCAACTAATTACATTCAAAACATTCCGTTATTTCACATGATAAAATTAGCGAATGAAAATCTATCATCCCTAATATAGTTATTTATATTATATATTTTGTTATTATTATTAATTTTTTTACCAAGTTTATATCCTATATGTTACATTTATTTCTCTTTGTATATTTTTTTCTTTTTATTGGTTTTCTTAGATCATTATTACTGTATTTTATTATTATCAATTGTACATTGGTTCCATCCCGTTTTTATATTAAATAAATAAATAAATAGTCGTTCTCAACTAAAAAACGCTTCGATCATTATACGGGTCACTGCGATAAAAATAAAGGAATTCTAAACACCTATATTTATATTTAGCCGCATAATATTGCATTTAAAATAAATAACCACTATGTTTTCAGTAAAGAATTATGTTTTTATATTCAAAATTTTTCGCAAAACTATGTAGGTATCTATAAGTTAAACTACTCAACCATAAATATGTTGTTCTCTGTCCGAAATACATTGAGTAATTTAAATTTATTTAAATAACATAATTAATAAATATGCTATAAATACTATACACTTTATAAATTCATATTTTATTAATTGTTAATATTGTCTTTATTACTTTCTATGCAGCAGTAATGACGTATCTATATATTATGTACTGATTAATTTTTCATTATTCATCTGATGTTATCCTTGTTATCTCGCAATAATGTTATTGTATATTGGACTAATTTTGTCCGTTAAATAAACAAATAATACGCAATAATCGAAACATTAAAATTGACTGCAAAATTAATGTTGTTGGTTTTAAAAATAACTATAATATGTTAAATTTGTTTCAGTTTCTAATGATATCCAGGTGATAAAGAAAACGTGAAGAAAACGTGACACGTGACACGTACCAATATAATGAAAATATAAATTTCGTATAAGAGGTCTTACACGAAATCTGTATTATATTTGTCATTATTATAACTAAGTTAGTATTATAACTGTCATTTTTCGACTTTCTCAATAGTTTTTTAATGCGTAAGGAAAAAATTACACAAACATGACGAGAAAACGTCAAAAATACGATTTTTTTCAATTCGATATTTTTAATTTCTACGTCATTTCGAAAATAATGTCTTTAAAATCTTGACATTTCTATCGAATATTTAATTTGGTAATATATTTATGTTGATTAAACATTTTAAAATATTTTTGGAATTTTGAGCTATTTATATATTTTACATTTTAAGGTTTTAAGTACTAAAAGAAGTAATTTTGGGTATTAAGACTTGAAAATTGTATACAATATTAAATATAGGTACGTTACTCTAATTAAATTCAAAAAATCTAGGAAATCCGTTGTCACGATTTTCTTATTGTTATTTAAATTTTTTCAACAAAATTATCAATTTTGAGGTATTTATGTCCAAATAGTTAGTAAAATAAGATTTTAAGACCTGAAAAAATTTAATATAACGTTAATCCTACATTACTTTGACTAAATCTAAAATATTGACGGGAAAAAAGTATTTTAGATTCCGAGCATAACGAGGGAGCTAGTGACTTTACAATGATGTTTCTACGATTAATCTTTTGCAATATATACACCAAGAGTACCCTATTCGATAAGCAAAGTGGTTCCATTCCTACTAATACCCAGCGAGCGAACTGCAATTTTTAGTATTGATAAATTAACAGCTATAACTTCTAAAACGATTAATAATTGAATTAATTTCGTAATTATAAATGATAGAACAAATTGTTGTATATTTTTATAATTTAATAATAATTTTCATTAGCATTCCTGTGACTAGCTGTTCATGCGAAAGTGCATTTTCAAAATTAGTCATCGTGAAAGCAAAATTCGCAGCACAATGAAAGGCTTAAGTCACTAATATTTATCATTTTTATATATCCAGCATTTAGTACATTGAATTTGAAACAATAATTAATTGGTTATGAGAGCAAAATGATAAAAAAAGACGTTAGCCCTACATTCCATTTGTAATATAATTTTAAAAAAAATTATATTAGTAATTTGTACTGACTTTTTTTTTGGTGGGGGGGGTTGTCTAACAAACTATTTATATTATACTCGTATATATAATATATAGGTATATATTATATATACTATAATTCATAAAGAATAACGGTTGAATCTTAAAAACGTTGTCCTGATCATTTTAAAACCACCTAGGGGAATGTGGGGCAAAATGAACAACTTTATATATAAATAATCATAACATACTTATTAATCACTTTAAATAGATGAATAGTATGCCAATTTATCACAAATTTAATGCAATTTAATTTACTAAGATTACGTTTTTTGGTTTTAAATAAATATTTAACTATGCATTTTTTTTTAAACTTGGAAAATATTTCCCTTTGCCCCATAGTTGGGGTTAAGTGACAATGGCGTCATTTGTGGGGGGTGCATGGTGGGCATTTGATCCCCCTCCTTTTTTTGTCAGTGGGCCGGTGTCCGACCGAATATGGACCAGTATCGGACTATTTATGAACCACTGACATGATTTATGCTAATTTGATTTGTAACTTGATTATTATAGCGTAGGTATGCCGTATATAGTAATTACATGCATGCTCATCGTACTCGTAAAATAAATAATAATATTGAAATAGATCGATAGACACTATCAATAGTATGGTTAGAACTTAAAACTTATAATAGAAACTTATTAATACCTAGTCTATTACTAGTTATTTTACTTATTGATTTCTACAAATAACAGTAGGTATATATTAAGAAAAAAAATTAAAACCCAAGCACTGTTTACACTGTGCTGTGTACCTATACTGTGTATGCTTTAATACTTCATGCACAATAGAATATTATACATACTTTATTGTATATTTGGATACCTACTTAGATCACTGGATATTTATTTTATATATGTTCTTTATTGGTGGTTTCCATAAATTAATATTAATATATATTTAATTTCCGTAAATCTATTCTATATAGTGCCTGCCCAAAAATCCTGATCGACTAAAAGGATTTCCACCATATTTATTTAGTCTTGCCTTGTTTTTTTTTTTGTCAATATTCTCCCCAAAAAATTAAACTTTTAGTATCTATGACAATAAATATAAAATCATGCAAGATGGTAATTGATAATTTTACTGAGATAAAATGTACGCGGGAAGGATTTTTTTTCAGTTATTGGGCTGGTAAAAACGTTTGCCCCTCCCTTTCAAAAACTGAAATGAGGCCACTAATAACAATACGGGGAAAGTAAAAATATGTATGGAAAGTAAAAAATAGACTACAAAACCACCTTTATTTATTTATTTTCATAAACTAAATTAAATATACCTATAAAAATAATTAGTTATAAAAACAAATAATATTCAAATTCTTATAATGGGTATATTATGATATCATTTTGTTAATATATAAATATATACTACATTTAAAACGTGTTAAAAATTTAAAACTTAATCAGTCTGTTCCTTAAAATAAAATAAATAAAATAATTAAAATCTTTTTGAATAGTGAAATAACAACATGAAACTTTTTGAATTCACTTTGCCCTAACTGATTATTTTTTTTTTTTTATTATATTTGTATTAAATAAAGCCATATAAATAAAAGTAAAAACTATATCAAGTTTTACAAAATGAATAACCTTATCTTGTATTCTACAAAATTCTTGTTTGACAATATTGATTTTATATATTGATAAATCAAATTTCTGTTAACCACAATTTTTACATCATTGGAAGAAAAATTAAATTTTTGATAATAACATTGATGTTAACAATTAAAACGAAATAAATCATTTTTTTTCCCAAAGAGTATTTATAAAACCAAACATATTGAACACATATTAATTTATTGATATATTTTTATTATGTTTTTATAGGCGATTTTCACTTTGCCTAGCTTGTCCACTTTGTCCCACATACCTCTACTAAAAAAAAACTATTCTAAGACAGCGATATATCAATATTTGTTATTGGTGAAAATTAAACAAAAGATTGTAAATAATAGGTATATATATATATATACGTCATACGATCATCAATGATTTGAATTATACGATATAGATGTATTTTCTAAACCATTGTACTTACTTACTATTTTAATTCAAAATAATATTATTGTATAATTGTTTTTTTATTTACAATATAGCACTACGTCAATAACGAATAACAAATAAATATTTACAAAAAATATTATATTGATTCTATTATCGACACAACCAAATAGGTTTACACTTTACAGGTTTGGTAGAACAAATATTGAGTTATATTTCATTATAACTTTAGATTTTCATATTTTTATTTAAAATCAAAAAATTAATTAATGTTACTGCGATTTATATAGGTACAAATGTGATTGTAAATTCATTTTTGAGTTTTGTTTTTTTATCCTCAGAGGTATTGAAGTATAGATTTTTAATTTAGAATTTTAATGAGTTATCGAGTTACGTATTATATGTTATATTCTTAGTTTATTTTACAGGGCGCGGTTACTAGTTATATAACAAGAGATTATAGATGACAGTAACCCAAAGCTAATAGATTAAAAATACTGGAAATATTAAAATACAAGAATTTAATACCATACGTCACTACTGTACGTCTAACTGTACTAACGTTTAATAATAAACTTATTTTATTTAAAATTGTTTTGAAGTATAATACCTACTATTGCTGATATCAGCTGAGTCCTTCGAAAATCAAAGTATAAAATGCTAATCCCACATATATGATTTTACTGTTTATTTTAATAAATCGGTTTAAAATGGAAATGAGATTAAAAAAAAAAAAAAAAAACGAATTAGTTTCCATTTTCAAATCCTTTATATATCGTCGAATATATTACTTCGAAAAGCATGTCAAACCCACTTTGATTTTTAACCAGTCAAAATTATTATGACTATCTAATTTCCTATAAGACATTTCGATGAATATCATAATAACCTTATGATTCAAAAGAGTAAAAATATTATTAATATAATAACTATTGGTGTGAATATTGCGTGTTTTATCCACACGGGAATACGATTTTTTATTACATCATATTTTTATTTTGACGACTCGAATTTTTACCGTATTCATTTTCATTCTTCCGAAAAAAATCATTTTTAGTGAATACAAATAACATACCGAAATTTTGTACAAATTAGATTGTTTCTTGATTTTTATTTTTTCTAAGTATATTTTGAATATATTCAATGTTTTGTTAATGTCAGTCAATTATTGCGAATATTATAGTAGATTTATTTATTCCATACTCATCCAAAATTTTAAAAACCAACGTATAATAATATGTTTTTCTTATGTGAATGAAATTGTATATTAAACAAATAGAAATAAATTTGTTATCTTTAAACTGAAATTTAATAACTGTACAACATATAATATACACATATACCTAATACAAGATATATACAATCATAGATGGTTTAAAATGCTTAAATAAAATAACTTATATCAACATCTCGACATTTTATAACGGAGTTTAGTATTCCAGCAATAATCGAGCACAAAGTCAATATGTACAGACAAATTAATTGAGATCGTTAATCATTTTGCATATTTGATTTATTATACAATAACAATGTATTGATTGACTAAAAGATCAATAGATAATTAACTTTCTAGTATATATTATATGTATATACAAACTGAATATTAAAGTTCAATAAAACATCGGTTGGTGCAACTGTTATTTGAAATACAACTTACTTTGCACGAGAAAAATATACAATGATGATAATAAAATCTCACGTCTGTGTTCAAGTGAAATGTCTCGCAATTAATAATATTGTTTGATTTTCTGATTAAAATTATCCATACGTTATTAATGATTAAATACATATACTGCATGTGAAATCCTAAATACTTCTGTACAAAAATAATATTGCATAAATAGTACATTAACGATGATAAGCAGAACTGTTATAAATTTTCATAAGTAATTTTTCCGTGAAAATTTATTAGCGTGTTTTTAACGTATAGAATACAAAAACAGATAACTGCATGATAATACTCGTTTACATAATAAAACAATAATATAATTGCTTTATAGATAAATGTTAATCATATTTTCCTACGATTTTGTCAATAGTTATATTATAATATTACACGAAAATTAGGTTGAAAGTTATAAGGAGAGTTGTTGCCAAATTTTGCAAAAAGCGAAGTTCAGGTAAAACAATTGTACCCTGCATATAGGTATATATTGCCCAAACACGGAAATAAATAATTTAACTATAGTGTATAGTTGGGAATCATAGTGCCAGAATTTTCGGGGTCTGGTGCGAGTTATATTTTGCGACAAAATCAAGCATAAAATGCAAAAAAAAAAAAGGATCTTACTATTTCACGGGGCCCAAAGAATAAATGGATCCCAAAAGAGGAAATAATATAAAAAAAGATTTTTTGTAAACTTTTTCAACCATTTCTCAAGATACCGTATATTTTCTAAAATTTTGAAATGCCTGTAGGCGCAGGGGCATACTTCGATCCCTTCCTTGTGCTGGCACTGTTTTGAAGGATTTTTTAGGATGGATCAGATATTTATACAATTAATCCAACAAAACAATTAGGTAATGAAAAAATATTGTTAATCTATTCTTGTTGTAACAATAATTTCTTGCTTGAAACAACTAAAATCTATAATTACTTAATCTTGTGTAAAAAATAACGATAATAAATTTTATGATTTAGTACGAGTATAAATAAACAAATTATCATAATAATTATATAGCATACTATACATAAAAATTTAAGCATTTATTATAACTTGAATTAAATTTTATTTATTGAATGATCTTATTTTTACTTATCAGCTTATGGAAAACGTTCTGCAGGCTATTAACTGTAATTTTTACTAAATGTATTAACCAGGGCCGACTCAAAGTATATGTGAGCTTAGCGCTAGACTAGAGTGGCACTTTCGTAGGGTTGGAATTTTTTGCCTATTTAGAGAGGTGAAACGTCAGACTTTTATTTTGGTCATAGATACATTTTTAAAAAAGTATTTTGTAAGAGTATATAAATTATTCATCTACGAAAAAAAGTTTATTGGATTTTTTTTATTTTAGGAGTGGAAAAATTAAATTTTGTCTATTGCACTATTATTACTTAAGCCGTCCGTGGTGTTAACTTGACTGAATTAACTTATAATTTATAAAAATTAAACCTAAAATGATCGATTAAAGCAATGAAGATTTAAACTAGTTAAGTTAATTATTTAATGAAAAAATAATCGATTGCTTTAGTTTAAACGTTTTTTTTTAAAAAAAAAAAAGATCAACATCACTTATAACACTAATTACACCATTCGTGGTGAACAAAAGACCAAAAAAGTTGTCGACTATAAAAATATAAATATAATGTGAAATTACTTGACTTGGCGAAAATTCAATAATATTATACTGTATAGGTACTTAATAATAAATAATAAATTCAATGAATGTATGTGGGCGACAGCTGTATGTAACTATATGGAATCGGTCTTTTCAAATACGTGTAATCGAAATCTTAGCGTCATTCTAACCTATACGTATATACGACAATGACTTTGTTATTGTAATCGCGGAGTTTTTTATTTTTTATTCTTTAGTCATTTTCGTCCGTATTTCTGTTATCTCATTAATCATTACACTGAAAGGGGACTGGACGGTAAAAAAGTGATTTCAATAGGTACAAACAACGGTCAATCCAATCAACCTATGACGGGGTAAGTACACAGTATTGTGAATTTTTTATTTTTTGTTACTTATCGATAACTGCAGTGCGTATTATAATGACTGTGCGCGATGTCTACACGTCGTTATTTACCTACTGCGAACACACTATTAATAACCGACGCCTAAATCCCTTTGAAAATGTTTTATAAATTCTTACGGAATAATCTCAAAAGGCCCGTTATTGGTGTGACACGGCGACGTGGGCACACACGCCGTTTAATTCATCATTTGTGTACGCGTATTATTTTTTATGTGTCGTAGGTGGGGGGGGGGTGTCGACCTCGTCCACCGATCGATCATCGGATCACACCGGCCGGCACTATTACCGCGGTAGATCAAAACCAGCTGTCGACGTTCTAACACGCTACTGTTGCTGTGCAGTTAAATCATACTAATAATATAATATTCTCGCGTCGTCAATTCAACATAGAGAGGAAAAAAAAAAAAGGAAATATACCATTAAGGAAATTGTGTGAAATTATGAATATTTAACGGATATCGCCGAGAAATACCATCGGAAACATGGGTAAGTCGATATTGACCATCGTTTTTTGTTTTAGTATTAAGTTTCTAACTATTATATTATCGATTATGTTATGTGTAAAAAATCAATTTTGAGAGTGCTATACTTTTTTTTTTTTTTTATATAAAATATGTTTTTTATACTCGACATCACACGAGAAATCGTCGGGTAAAGACACATTGGGAGTGGGGGTTTTTTTTTTATAACAATATATATATCTGCAGATAACCTGACTGCGTATTGTTTTTGTTGAAAACCGATTATCTAATTTTGAAATGATCAAACACAAATACGTTCGTGAAATCAATAATGAATGACACTGTGGCAATTGTTTTTTTAATTTACATAATTATTATTGATTTCAACGAATTAGCGACTTTTAATGTAATGTAGAAAACACTATAGAATAACACTGCATTAAGAGGACGTGATACCCGTATTGATTGTGTCCGTCTAACCAAATGTTAACATACGATATTTACGTTCAGCATTTGTATCACAATACTTTGTCGTTCTTAATATTACAGTGAATTGACTTATTACCAAATTAATAGACGATGTTATTATCTAGGTTGTAGAGTCATCTTTATTCTGTAATTTTAATTTTTAGAAAAATATATATTTTTTAATTAATACGTTTGTAAAACTCTTTTCAAAAAATCCAAAAGGACGATGCTACAGTACAGATAATATAATCTCAACTGTAAATTTAGTAATAGGCTAATTTACACTAATATTAGAAATTACAAAGCTGTGAAACAAATGCTGAACGTAAATTTCGTATATTATATAAATACGGGTATCACGTTCTCTTAAGTTTCGGGTAAAATAAACGTTTCGTTCAAATATCGTTATATTAATTATATGGCACATATTTTTACGAATAACTTCGATCGATATACTATTTCATGCGATTAATTTAAAAGTTTCGAATAGACCCGTGTGTAATTGAAAAATTAAATCTACCAAAGGCTAAATAATATGTATTTTACAATAAATATTTAAACAATGTTCGAATATGTTAGGCACGTGTTTATTTCAACTGTAATTTTAATGTAATTTCGATGTAAAGGTAAAGTGATAAATTACTCGTAAAATACACATGCAAAACTTTCAAAGCGTATCGGATTGTTATTCATATTTTATAGCGCTTCATTAATTTTTTTAAAATTTTTAATGTAAATATAGAGCATTTTAGTATATATGTAGAGTATTTTCGTTTTAAAATTTTTAAGTACCTAACATGCGATACATTTCCTCATAATTCATATTCTGTTCGTTTTTTACTAAAGCAATCTACCCGTATAAACTTTAAATATTTAAAAATTAAATATATTCAGCAATATATTAAGCGTTTGAAAAGTTTTGAGAACAAATTAGTCTCATTATATAATAATTATTTAAAAAAAAACATACACAAATTACTTGGTATTTTAAATAAATCACTTGTTTTAAACCGCCAAGGTTTATGAAAATAGTTTTTTTTTAATACCTATATCAATTTGCTATTATATGATTACAGTAATGATTATAAAAATACATTCAAAAGTATTTAAAATATGGTTCAAACGCTTTGCAGAATAAGTAGGTACTTAAAATATTACTGAAATACGTACATACTAGAGTTAAAAATGTATTTGAATAATATTCAAATAATTTTAAAAAGTATTGGAGTATTTTTCAAATATACATAAGGTTTAAGAATAAAATGATAAACCTGAAATTAGATTTCATATTTATTTTTATGAATAATAATTAGTTATTGCGCATTCAAATCATTTCTCATTTTGAAAAAACAAAACAATTTTTAAATTTTTATTATTCATATATAGAATACAAAATATATAGTAAATGGAATTACTGTTTTTAATGAATCAATATTTATAAACAAATAATATGGTTCTATAATTTTATCTTAAATTTATTGGATAATAATTTTTAATTTAAAATGTATTTACAATGTATTTAAAATAAGTATTCGATACCACAAAATTTATTGAAATACTATAATTGTCAGTTTAGTATAATTCGTATTGTGTGTGTGATACGATTTATTTATGGTTGAGGAAAGATATACCGCGACTTACCTAATATTTTCTGTATCCTATATAATAAACCTAAATAATAGCAATGAACATAAATCATTACTTGACGTTAGAGATCAGTCCGGTCCCACACTATCACAGAGGGTTAAAGATATATTTATAAAATTCAAAATGTTTTTGATCGGTATTTTAATTTTGGGAATTTTGTCGCAGTTCGATCTAGTCTAGATTTTTAATAACGGTCTTTGGCCCGGGTCAGATTTTAAGAAATCTACTTAAATTTGTTCTGGGTTGGTCCGGGTTTTAAAATATGTTATTCGTTTTGGTCTGAGTTGAAAAAAAATTATCCCATTTGGTCCAGTCCGGGAAATTTTTCTTTTTAATTTTTTGGTTTGGTCCGGTCTCATATATTTAAGACCAGAATGATCTATACTTGTCGTTATCTGCCGAAATACTGAATACAAATTTTTAATATTGTAAAACTCATTTGTCGAATAAATAGTTTTAATATTCAAATCGATGCTCTACATAAAATAGTCCATAAAAAATATTGACCGATCTAAAACAAGTCAACATTATATTTTTATACGTGCATTGAATGTAAGTAATAGAGCGTCTACCTACTTACTAAAATAGAATAATTATTCTTACATATTTGTGTTGATATTCGTGTCTATAAAATGTACAAGAACAATTTAAAAAAAAAATACAACCTCCTCCCTGATCCTTCCATGTACACACAGTCATTGACGACCTTCATTCTCGAAATTACAGACGGCCGATTATCTTCGTATTATTATACTATCTACCGTCATTTCAGTTACAAATTGACTGTGGAATAAAGATACCTTTATTGACTCAAACCTCATACCTACCCGATGGATCGTACACACTACATATTTTACCCGTACGGTTCTCATATAAAAACAATTTACCATGTGGCGACCGGTTTTTGGAGAGGTTAAGGTCACGTTATTGCGGTTCTCCTTTCATAAATAGAGGATATAATAATCGATTTGTACACGCCATAAAATGGCAAAATAATAATAAATTATTCCTAACTGATCGGCGTTCAATTGCGTAACGATCAGACATGGAGAGTAAAATATCTTCAGAAAATGCATCAAATTATTCCGTTCTATAAGTGCTAAACTAACTATACTATAAATCGTTAAAAATAAAAAAATGATTAATCATTGGAAGCTACACTAATCGTGTGTGAATTAAGAAAACAAATTCAATTCGTTCGATATAGATCTATATATTATATATTAATATGAATATTTGTCCATTATACGTTTAACGTGTCGTGTATATACAAATATTATATAAACAGAAAGGACGAGGACGTCTGGATTTAATAATATTAATAATTTATTCAACTCGAAAACGTAAAGTACATATTAAAGTACAATTTAAATTGTAAATTACGTGAGTGTATTATCCTTAAGTAAGCGATTGTGGCGAAAGTAGCTAGGGGGTGGGGGGGGGGAATAATTGAAAAACTTAAAACAAATTATCGATTACACTAAAATAAATACAAATTGTAATGATAATAACAACGATATTAATATAGTATTTAAAATAAAATAATAACAATAATGATATAATAATAGTATAATAACAATAGTCAATAAAAATTACCAAATAATCAATTTATTATTTGATGATAATTGTGAATTGCGTCTTTGTAATATAATATATTTTTAACATAAAATTTAAACATATTCTTATCATTAATGAATTACATTTCTAAAGGTAACCCATTAAATATTGACAAGGTTTTATACTTGTAATAATTTTGAAACGCAGCATTATTTATACTTTAAATAAGACCACCTTCCATTCTTTCATTAGAAATTATGCTCTGAAAGTATCTGTTACCTTGGCTATATATATATAATATATATATATATATCTGAATGTAGTCAGATAACTGAAAAATACTCATAATATTGTTTCAAATTAAATATTTATATCAAATAGTCTTCAAGTACATATTCTATCAAAATCTATTAATGTAATTCTTATTAATATTCTATGTGCAATATTTATTGATTTAATAAAAGACGGATATGCCGATCCCCATAAAACTATACCATATGAAACAAAGCTATTTAAACTAATGCAAAAAAAATAAAATTACACCTTAATGTAAATAAATCTTAAATTCTATTTAATTACTTAAATATATAACAGAGTTTTCTTAATCTATTAATAATGATTTCTATCTGCGTGTTCTCCATTTCTTTTCCTCGTCAAAATAAGTTTTATAAGATATTTTACTTTATTAAAAATATTTAATTTAAAATGGTCAGACTCACAATTCTATTTCTCTCAGACTATTTAATATACCTTATTGACTTATTGTTAATAATATTATATTATATTGATATACAATAATATTCATTTCATTATTATGTTTCATATAGAGTATATTTTGTTTTCAACAAGTTGGTAATTATATTTATAGAAAAACGTTCAAATTTTATATAGAAAAAAAAAATATTAGTAATCATAATAATTAATGTTCGATGATAGTAGTATGTATATCTTGTTGATATCATTAAGAATATTTAACAATTGTACACATAGCAATATTGTCAATCATTATATTTCTCAGAATTTGTATGTAATTATTATGCGTGTTTATTGGATGCTCATCCAACCTTAAATTATTAATTTAATTCACATTGAATTTTAGGTACTTGATCCACTATAAAATCGAATCATGTTTTGGAACATAAAATTTAATATTCTGAATATATAATATTATGTATAATGTATATTAATCAAAGGTGTCATTTAATTTACCTTTAAGATCGTCAAATTTTACGCAAAACAAAATATATTTATATTGACCAAACAATTAATATGGAGACAATTTTTAAACAATATTTTTTATTTATTTTTTAAACAAAAAATACTTAAAATATTAAGATTATTTTTCCACCAACAACTAAATAAAGACTATTGGAAGATTACCAGAATTATTGAAAAAATATTTTTATTTGATTATATAATAATTAAAAAATAAATGTATACCTACATATTTTAGATTCTGAGTGGTTTTTAAATTTTTACCTGCAATTTACACTCTGCAGAGATAATGGAATATTTTTGTAAGATCGATTATTGATATTATACATAGTTAAAAATATGCATATACCTATTTATTTTTTAATTTTAATTGGACGATAAAATAAAAATATTTTTTCCATAATTTGTAAAAATCTTTCAATAATCTTCGTTTAGTTTCATTTAGTCGCATGATTCAAAATTGTTGTTTTGATACGAAAATCTAATGTTGCAGCAAGTTTATTTTAGGTAAACAATATTTTCATTATTTAGATAATTATTAATTATTAAAAATAAATAAATTTTAATAATTTTTTATAATATTTAGTACATATATATAGGGCCAGATTTAAGAAGACAAGCGTGGCTATGTCTCCCATTGTAAAAAATAAATGAATAATAACTTGAGGACTTCTTTTTTTTTTTTTGCTTATTTTCTTTTTCTTAAAACGCTTTTTTATTTTTGTTGAGGTACGTCATTCAACTATGGCCCCAGAGTCACCAAACTAGAAATTCAGCTCTACACATATATATACTCATATTATATATAATTTGTTATATGGTACCTACAATAAACAATCTTGATAAATATTTTAATAGCTCAAATTATTAAAATACTTTCATTCTGAATACATTTTCTGAATAACTTTTAGTTATTTATTCAAATGCGTATTCGAAATTCAAAATGAATGTGTACTTTATAAGACTGCTAATGTTCTACTCGATATAACAATTAACAGTATATACCATAAAAATATAAGTGTAGTTGGTATATACGTCACATTCATTTTATGTGACCTATTTTTTTCCAGTTTAAATCATAAAAATTGTAAAATTTAAAAACTATTTCCTATATTAATTTCTATATTAATAAGTACGTATAGGTATTTATAATGAAAAAACTTGAAAAAACTTAAACAAATTATTCTGTTTTTTTTTCACGTTTACTATTCCAGTTTCAGATAAAATCTGTCATCAGGCAATGGATCAAGTTTATCTAATAATGAAAATCGTAAAAAAATGAATTTTGTAATAAAATTATAACATTAATTATAACCTATTATATAAATAATTATATTTGACCTAACAGTTTTGTTAGCTGAAATAACCTACAAACAAGACATTTTCATTGAGTATATAAGAATAAGTTATGTATTATATTTTATATTGTTGTTAGGTAATATAGGTAATAAACCTAATGTTTATGCCATTTGTATTAGATTTTGAGCAAAGTGAAGATAATCTGGGATTTACAACGGTGATTTTTATTTTCTTTCCTGAAAACAACTTTTGGCCCAATAAACTCAGTCTAAATACCCTAAAATATTAGAACTTTTTATCACGGATCTAGGGGTTTTCTAGACACCACACTGGCCACGGTTGAAAATAATATCAAATGCATTTATTTTTAAACTGATTACGCTATAGATTCTTTCCGCACCTTCCTATAATGTATATAGTTTAGTTTTCTTTCCAATCATTAAACCACAACAATTAATGATAACAGATAAAGCGCGATAAAAATATTATAAGTTTGGAGTGCTTTAAACGTCTCTGATATGCACCTAGTCAATTTCCATTTTACCATATAATAATATACATTATATAGGTATATGTATTTATGTTAAACTATAAAAAATAAAACAAATTATGAAAAATCCACTTTTCGAGCGGGTTAGATTTCCAGATTTCTATATACCTATGCCTACATTACCTACACTATAACAAAATAATATGATATAAATCGATTAATCGATTGTGAGTATGATTTAAAAAAAATTCCCTTACAGTACACCTACCTAACCGTACAACGTACAGAAACTTGGAAATCATTACGGAAAAGACCACTTGTTGTTTTTTTTGTGATTTTATTTTTTATTTTTAGTTGAGTTTTTTATACAATTACTACTTTTTAATGGGGAAATCCCACAGTTAGTGCATATACTATACTGTATAGGGTGTTGAATACACTTCACGTATTTATACTTATGTTTATTTATATCACATACCTGTACCTAGTCTATAGGATTAATTCGAGGTTATATATATATAATAGGTATATAATTAAAACTTTATATAACGCTAATTTTAAACATATTTTAATTTCGATATAATTTTAATTTTTCTATATTACACCTGATTCTTAATGATTATTATTATTTACTTTCTATTTATTTTTTTATATTTATATTTATATTATTATTTTCTTTTTACACGAGAAAACATTATAATCTTTTTATGTATCCTATAATAAAATTTATAATCTACATTACAATATTACCTGTGTCCGTATACCTACATGAAAACATTTGTAAAAATATAACATTTTATGGACCTTGGCATTGCTTTATTGTAATATTATTATCTACATCGTGTTTTATCGGAAAAAATTTACGTAATACACGCGGACACTATCAATACATGAAATGGGCATTTTAATTTGCACACTCGGTGATATTAATTAATAGTACGTACTATATAAAATAGCCGTATAAGTTATAAAATAAATTGCATATAGCGTGTAGATTTATGTTACATTTTTCAATATTAAACCGTATTACAATGTTTATTTACCTATATATAGGATATATCTGCATATCATGCATAATATATAGATGTTAGTAGTACAATATTTATAAATATAGGTAACAAAAAAATTTGCACGTTATACTGTGCGCAAAAAATATGATAACATTGTTGAACTATTATTATTATTATTATTATTATTATTATCTATAATTTAATTTAACCTATTCAATTATTAACGTAGGCACATTTAAATTGTAGATTATAGGTACAAAATAGATATTTATCGATAGGCGTAATAACTCGAAAGCCCATCGTTTATATACCTAACAGAATTTATAAACGACGATACACATTATTGCAGTTTGACGTTTTAACGATAATATGAGAAATACACTACAATACGATCGCATACTATAGAAAGTCATAAAATAATATTATTTCATTCACAAATAAAACGTATTCATATTTTCGTACACTCGCCTAAGTTTATTCTGTATACATCATATACATATTTTATATGTCAAGTAGATATCATTAAGGCGAAAAATGTCAATAAGTTCATAAAAAAAATTATAAAACGACCAAATTTCCATAAACCATTTTATGACTAATATCTTATATATAAATATATATATATATATATAAGTTAATATACGTAGCTATATATTATTATATCTATTACGCTATAGCAGAGAGATAATATTTTTGTGCCAAGAAGTTAATATATTTACTATTTCTTTCAATTTATCATTTTAGTTTTTGAATATAGCCAGGAATAAATTTAATTGTTTTACAATAATGTGTTTCTGATAAAATAAAATGAAATTGCATTTATAGGTATAGTACCTATTTTAGAAACGATATTTTTCAATTTTCGAATAAAACAGAAAATGTTTTTAAATTTTTCATATTTTTAACGTGTTTCACGAAATCGCTTTTTACGTTATTTTACTGTAAGAAAAATACAGAATATACATATATGAATTATAGCATGTTGTAAAACTACGTTTAAAACAACGAAAATAAACAAAACAACTGTTTTAAACATTCATAAAAAATAACATTTTTAATCAATTTTGAATTTAAAATACTAAATTACTTAATGTTATATATATTTTTTAAATAATATATATTCCCATTTCTTGTTCACAAAATAATATCGATATTACGTAAAATATTTTAGAGTATATATTTTATGTAATAAGTGTGAATAGTTTTAAATATAAATTATTCTTATTTTTTTAAATATTTAATAGCAAATATTAAAAATATTGTAAATTTAATGTAAATATTTACTGAAAAGTCAAAACACGATTTCAACCGTAATATAACTATACCTACAACCTACAGGATATTGAAAGTTGTAAAAGATTATAAGAGTAGGTATTAGCTTAGTTTAATTTTACATTTTAATTGATAAACTTACTTTAATTTTGATTGCTTCTTAATTTAATAATGAATGATAAAAAGTAGATACCTAAGAACAAATGATATGGTTCATTTATTTTTTACTACAAAACCTCCAATCAAAATCAATATAAAAATGTGTTTATTAGATTTTCGTGATAAATATTTATTTAAAAAAAAATTATAAAGAAACATTAAAAACTAGAAAAAACGTATTTTTAATATTTAAAATTCATTTTTTAAATTGTGTTATTTAAAAACCCTAGTTATAGGACACCTACTACGCATTCACAGTAAAACAAAACTCTGTGAACTGTTTTTTTTGATTATTTAAAGCAATATTAATAATAAAATCATAAAGTCTTGATTTGCATATTTATAAATATTATTAAAATAATTAACAGCTAGTTTACCGATAGTTTAAATAAAACTGTATTTGGTCATTTTTACAAGTTCACAACTTATTAAAATAATATTAATTATTAACAGTTCATATCGTTTTATTGTTAATATAATCAGCCATGTATAATTAATTGTAATTTATTCGTCATCGTTTACTACATATAATGATAAAGCACAATGATGTACATAGGTAATAATTAAATATTAATAAATGATAAGGTTTATATGATATATTAAATATATTATATATTCTAAATACGTGTATAATGGGTTTTTTATACACGTTAATAGAATGGCGTATCTAGAGGATCAATGCTTCACGCTATTTTTGTATTTTAAATTCGTAACGTATTTGTTTTACAATTATGTACTTTATTATATATTATATGGTATACACATTTTCTAGTAGAATTCGATTAGGAATTTTCAAATAAAGAGTTTTTTGATAGAAAATTCGATATGTATGGAATTTTAACAAGTAATTTTTAAATTTTCCAAGTAGTTTTCACTAAAGGTAAGGGAAAACTTCCGAAGACAATAAAGAATTATAATAAGTCGGAATATAATCGATATAAAGACTTGAAATTATCGCAAATTTTCGACTATATTATAGTTACACAATTAATATAAGAATTTTTAAATTTATTGACCACTTTACAGAAATATATACACAAAAGTGGTATTTATTTTTTTTATATATGTATAGTTTTTACTTATATAATTTTTCTGGTAGAAAGAGTCAAGTGGAAGTTTTTGAGTATTCAAATAGCTTTCTGATGGGAAATTTTTTCAAAAGCTGAACCTTTATAGAAATATGAATTGTCCAGTGAATTTCTTCCAGTAGTTATTTTTTAATCATAAAGGAAAACTACCAATAATGCTGAAATGTTGCTTTAAATTTAATTATCGGAAAATAATACTATATCGAATTTTGCTGAAAATTATTTTTTGAATATAATGTTTTATCTTTGCTTTCAAATATAAAACAATATAATAATAATGATACTGATGAAACGATAGAACAACCTTTTTGTATTGTGGTTTTAATAATATTCCAATAAAAAAAAAATGTTTAATTTAATAACTGGCCTCTCCCTTTTACAAATGCTGGCTACACACTTTGTTGATAATGTATTCTAAAACATATTTATACAAAGCCTGTTGTTTCTAGATTTCGAACTTTTAAAAGTCGACATTCTACAAAGGCAATTTTCCAAAACTTGATAGTTTATTACCTCTAAAATGAGTTTTACAATCTGAATATAAAAATATAATTTTTACCAATGGATTGGATACATTATATACTATATAAACTATCATACAATGTAGAATTTTCTATAATAATATGTTTACCAATTTTGTTTGAAGCTTACGATATTTTTCCTAAAAATTATTTTATTTGTTTTTAATTTAGTTATGCATTGGTACTGTTTTCTTAATGTGCACATTGATATTATTAAAAGATATTAGCTTCACTTTAAGAAAGTATGAAAAATAGACTGTTCATTGAGACATTTTTAGATATTTTAGATTGATAATATATCATATATTTAATGAATAATGACAACGTTTTTGGCGGTATCTCAAAAAGCATCCCTAGTATAGTTTTCGTATTATTATTATTATATATATATATATATATTAATTCGTATAATTAGATAAAAGAGCCACTAATGTTATATAATATTTGCACGGTCACTATTTGTTAAGCGGTAGAAGACTATTTGGTTTAATATAGGTACTTACTAAAAATTAAGTAGATATGGTGACATCATACACGTCTTGCGTTTTCGATTCAAAAATATTTTATCCGACGAAAAAAATTTTATATTTTAATTGTTAAATGTTTTAAAATTATGAAGTAATATTGTTCTCAGATAACAATTATCCCAATGTGTAAAATTAATAAACATTAGTTTTGATCTAAAATTAAATATTGAGAAATAATTGAACTAATATTCAAATAAATATATACAAATTATAATGATTATTTAATGTTTATAATTAATAAACTTTTATGATTCGATATTATATAATACCGACGTTAAATTAAATATGTTAGTATTTACATGTTTAGTATATATTAAATTATATTTATATAATACTATAACTAGTATATTATGTAGGTACTAGTTGAATTAACGGGCTTTACCTGTGAACAGATTTACTGTTCAATTTATATACATTCTACGACCAGTAGTTTGGGCTAGGCGTCAAACAAAAATTGAAACCCAAGTCAGTCCGTTTCTAAAAAGTTCAATATAGGCAATATCTACATAAATATATGTAATATATATATATATATATATATATAATCAATTTTTGACCAGAAAATTGCTTTTACTGTAACAAAATTATTAGACTCTGTCTAGTCCTATTTAAATTTTGTAAGAGGTTTAAGATTTTTCGAGATTTTTTATAGGTTTTAATCGAGGCGTTTTTCGAAATAGGAATTTACGTGTTACATATATATACAAGTACAAAATGTTTAAAATATGGACGTTTTGTTTTGTCATTCTGAAATCGAAACAATGTATATTTCGAAAAACGTCTCCATTGAAACCTAGAAAATATTTCATACAATTATATTACGCTTTTTACAGAATTAAAATCGGACCAGCCAAAGTCGCGCGACTTCGTCACAGCGTAAGGTCTGAAAATGATCTTTTTTTTTGACCGACACGAATCACCTATTAAAGGTCGATTTTCGAAAAATCCTTTTTTAGCAAACGTCTATGTCATTACAGGAATATTTTCTGAAAATTTCAGCTTTCTATGGCTAGTATAGTTTGAGCTGAGTAATGCACACATTTGAAACCAATTTCTCCCTTTCCCACTACCTCCCACCGTAAAGGTGTAATTTCAAAAAATATTTTTTTTTAACGGGCGTCTATATGTGATTAAAGGAATATTCAGCAACGTTCGTTAAGCCGATAGATATGATATTGTCCTGTCGCCCGTTTCATCTGCCGTGTTTATAATATATGCCTGAGTTTTTACTGAGTTGTCGTCCCCGTTTCGTATGCTCATAGGTAGTGACGTATAGTGTATAAATAGCCAATAGGTGTATTTAAAACAAATAAGAACGTCTTGGGTCAAGTCTGTCTCAACCGGAAATTGTTGTCGGATATTTTTGTTGTTTTAACATTTATTACGTATCTAATGTTTTTTTTTTTTTTTGACATTGAATGACAACAATACAAAAACATATAAATGTATAGTTCATCCAACGAAAAACCGATGAATATACGACGAAAACTCAAATCTCAATATTCAGCCAACATTGATCATTGGAATATTGATAATTATTCAATGTTCAATAGATATTTTCATGTTACTTGGATTAATAAACATCGTATTTTAAGTATTGAATAACTATCATTAAATTATACAGAAAAAAATTATTTCGTACCTAAGTTTAATATTTTGTTATTATTATAGTTATTACCCATTATGATAAATATATTTGACAATTTGGCATTTTCTACTATATTATTTTTTTTATAAAATACATATCAGATACGCAATATATATTGTACTGGCTTGAATACCTCGCATGGAAATATTGGCAATATCAAAAAAAATATTTGTAAATTAAACATAATTATAAAATATAATATTCATGGTTATTTATAAATATAAATTAACAAAATTACCTATATTATTAAAAATGTTAAAAAAAAAAAAAAAAACATGAACATTCAAATTGAAACAATAAATAGGTAGGTATAGGTACATTTTCAAAATAATTTTTATTTCTTATACGTTAGTTTCCTTATTTATAATTCTGAAATCAATCTTAAATTCAACCTAAAGTATATTTTGGATCGTCCAACGTCAATTTCATAATTAGATTAGTTACGAAAAATTCAACTTCGGTAGTGGAAATTCCCTAGTGGATTTTTTCTACGGTATCAGTTTCAAAAAAAAAAAAAAAAACTCGATAACAAAAAAAAAAAAAAAACGCAAAAGTTTTAGTTCGTAATAATTCGTTATAGGGTAAAAGTCTTCCGCATGAAATACGTGTTATTATACCGTCTCAGTCGACCCGTTCTAAAAATAAAAAAACCGTCCGATTAAATTACAGTTTTTTTTTTTTTTTTTTTTTTATCGCGTGTCATCCATAATATTTTGGGAAATGGTTGAAATTGGACTCGCCGCCGAGCAATCAATTTACGAAAAACTGCAGATATATAAAAAATATATACTGAACATTCGAAGGGATAATTGAATGTGACCTGTTTTTTATTATTATCATTATATTGATATTTATTATTTGGAATAATGTTATAAAATAATATATTCGTATTATCCGAATAATGTGATTCCGTGCACTGAGATTTGTTTGTTTGGATTACGCGGTTCACGTTAAACTATATATATCACCATTAGTCATTCACATGGTAAAAATAAAAACATTAGATATTCAATACATTGTTATTTCTAATTGCTAAATTAGGTACTATTATTATAGCTGTAAGGGCTAACGCGTGTATTATATATATATATATATATATATATATTTACATAAATTTTAATTTTTGATAATTACATAATGTTTTACGATAATTACCTACTTCGTACTGATGTTGAATGATATTTTTATAGATTGTGAAATTATTAACTGTATGTATTTTGTAAAGAAAAAATAGGATATTTCGTTAATGCAATAACATGTTTTTCTCGTGTTGCAAATGGAAAACACTTAGGTATATAATAGTTATTAATATTATTAGTTATTACTATGACATAAAGACTCGATACACAAATACCATTTATTTATAAACACAATGAGCATACGTCATATTGCTATTTCAATTAAATACACAGGCGTAATTTTGATTTATTTTTTGAGACAATATATTTTCACAAAATCTCATTAAAAACGCAAAACTAATAAAATAAATATTACAGACCAATCGATAAACAATAAAAGAGCAGACTATGAGTAAAATATTAGTGGAAAACGATGAAATTATATCGGAATATGTGGATGTCGAAAAATATAATATCAAAAATATGTTCAAATACAAATGATGGAAGTTGATCCATCGTCATTCGCTCTTAGAACAGAATGGTGCAATATAATATTTGTATTTTACGTTTTTTTATTTTTAGTCAAAGTTAAATGATTGCATTCAAACAACAATTCTGAGTAAAGTTCAGTATGTGATATTTTCCAACGATTTTTCGTTATTACCCGGAACTAGTCTTTTTTTAAGCTTGAAAACATTACTGAAAAAACAAAAACGACTTATTTAAAGTTCAAAATACTAACAAGAACATAGTTTTTACCAAAATAAGATTTTTACTGGAAAACTTACTATCGATTCTATCTACATAATATAGTATATTGTGTACTTATGTAGTACATTTAAATTTTTTTACCCTTTAAAATCATGATGAAATATTCATCGCGTCATTACAGTGAATATTTTGTGCAGTGTATGTTATTGGTGTTAGTATTTTTTGAATTTTTAAAATTGTTCAAAATGTTCAGTAGTTTTTCTTTATATTTAAGATAACTATTGGGAAAATCGAAAATATATCATTCCAAATAATACCAAATATAGAAAGAATTTACTATAAAAAAAAAACTATGTCCTAAATCTCCTATTTGGCTTCTTCTACCCGAAAAGTTCTTTTCAGAGAAAAAATAAACATCATTATGAAGCCAAAATATTTCTCGCTCCTCTCAGAGTCTAAAAACTGGTTGACTTCAGCAGATATTATTAAATCAGATACAGGTACTACCACGATGATAAAATAAAATTGTTAAAAAAAAAAACAATTTCTTAACGGTCAAAAGGAAAAAAATTGATATTCTCCATCGAAAGGTGAAAAATACGTCACCGATAGAGATATTATAAGTACTTACCCTTAAAATCCTGGTACTACTGGATAAAAACCTAGGTACTTATCTATATTACAAGATGGGATACAAATATATTTTTTAAAAAACAACTTTGATAAAAAATTAAACATTGAATGTTAATTTATTAGAAAAATCAATAAAATAAACGTAATTAACCATTTAATAGTTTAATAATTTATTCGTTTATTTTTCTTTCAAATATTTGTAACAAAACAATCTTAAGTATAAAAAAAGTCAATAAATTAAACATTTTATATATTTGTATTTACATATTTGTATTAGTTTTCTTTACATAATATATAATTTAATAACAAATCAGTCAAACTAATCTGAGTTTTAGTCGAACAAATAATGTGTGTGTGTGACCCAAATTTGTGTTAGGTACGTGTATATAAGCTACAAAACTTGAAATTCGAATTTTTTTTTTTTACTTGAAATAACACATGTTTAGGTACTCAAAAATTATAAATTATAGTATGGATAATAATTTAATGCATTATATTACTTCCCGATCATATTTCCCACGCTGGTCTATTAAAATTCGAGAAATAGTGAAAAACTAGAAACCGCTTCTTACATTTTATATTTTTTGTTTTATCACATTGAAGCGATATATAGTATTATGTAGTGTTTTTTAATTTAAATTTTTAAATTAATTATAACCACTGTGATTTAACATAATATAATTAAACATAAAATTATATCTGCGCCAAATTGGACAAATATGACGGTACATCACACGTCGTCGGTACCAGGAAATTAGCATCGAAACTTTTATTCCAGGCAGAACGAATTCGTCTTGAATTGATTTTATATAAGATCCGGTACCAGGAGTTCAGGATGTGTAACGTCGCCTACTTGACCGTGATTTATTGGTTTAATTGTTGACCCATTAAGCACGTCCGAATCCGGAGTCTTCGTTCTAGCAGTGGCATAAGAGACGGACGTGATTTTGAATTTACTTTTGAATTTTTAATCAATAAATAATAATATTGTTCAAATTAAACCATTGAGAATAAAAAAAATACAAAATAAATTAAAATAATGAAAATAATAATGAATTATATATTATCAAAAAGTCAAAAATCTTGATATATATATATATATATATATATAGGTGTACCCATATATTCATATACCAATGGTATTATGTTTCTAGAAAAATTGAATACAAATTCTCATAAATATAATAACATGAAATCGATCAGTGGCGTACACAGGAATTTTCTATGGGGGGGAGGGATGAATATATTTTTTACAAAGTTTACTTCAAAGCTCAAACCATTACAGTTTACCAATTAACACTTATACAATAATATAAAATAGATCATGTTAAAAATTATTAAAACTTTATTTGTTTTTTACAGTAAAATATCTATTTTTCTATTTCTCTGAGACATATTATCGAGTACTTCTTCCGCTGTAACTGTAACTTCATGGAGCATTGATAGCATATGGTTTATCCATTTAGTCGAGTCTAAAAAAATAATTGATTAGATTGTATGAAATAATGAAATATATTATTACAATTTACATCTTACTTCAGATATAGTGTTCCTTAAGGATGTTTTCAGTCTTTTCAAGCATGAAAATGTACTTTCAGGTATTACAGTTAATACAGGTAAAAGTACATACAATTTTTAATAATACCCACATATATATATATATTTAGATAAATTGAGGGTTTACATAATTCTAGTGCTTTTAATCCTGATTTAGGATATTTTTGTTATTCTAAGTTTCCATTTCCATTTTTTTAATTCTTCTAATACAGTTTGAAAATCTGTTTCAAGATAAAAATCTACAAGTTTTTTAAACGGTTCAATTTCAATTTAAAAAAAATATACAAATATAATTGACAAAAATATTTTCATTACAAAAACATTAAAGGCAAAAAATTCTAAAAAAAAAGGTCAAGGAGGGGATCTATTCCATATATCCCCCCCTGTGTACGCCACTGAAATCGATAATCACATTGTCAGTATATTGTCAGTATAGTTAATGGTACAGTATTATTGTACACTCGTGACAAAAATACATTACAATAATATAATATATACATTGGTATCAGTAAAAACGAAATTTACTTTAAATTGACGGAATACAATTTTACCGAATGGCCGTCATTTGATTTAAATTTAAATTTATTTGTACTGTGGTGTTTTCATATTATAATATGCAGGCGTATCAGAAGTTACGTGCAAAAGTTTCATATTATTGCCATGTCAAACGGTAGGTAAATCATAAAATAAAGTCAACGATGAGATTATTTACGAATAAGATACCTACTTTACACTTCAAAAAGTACATTTTAATTATTAATTAAAATATATAATACATGTATACAACACCATTGCTGCGTGATGTGTGTTCCTACAAACTTTATTAATCCAATACAATATAATTAGTGTTACACAATATAAGTTATATCTGAAACTGTAATAACTGAAATATAAAAAATATGAATACAATTTAATGCAGGGTAACTGATTAATAATGAGAAGAAAATCGTTTTATTTTTAATTTAAGCTTTCATAAAACTTCATTAGGTACCGAAATTTTTATAATTAAGAGTACATATGCTTTGAGATTTTTTTTTAATAATTTGATTGAAGTGATTTGTGTCTGTAATTTTGAAATATTCAAATTAAAAAAAAATCGTCTCATTATTACCTATTCAACGAGTAAACAATGTTATAATTCACAGTGACATTGAGACATTACCTTTTTATTAAATCTATAATATATAGCATAAGTATAAAGTGATAAACATATATAATCACCCAAGGGATGGTCCATAAATATTATTATTTATGTTTATCAAATAAAAAATATGTAGATAACTATAATTATTTTGAATTAATTATAATATTAAAATACCCCTCCCTCCTATAACCTCCATTGGTATTAATTAATTTATAGTTATAATCTAACAATTTTGTTTTTTTTTAATACTATATATATATTACTGCATTATGTCTAGTTTCATGCCATTTCTAAATGACAATAAAGTGTAATTTATTTATATAATGATGCAACTAAAAACTTAATACGATAAATATGTGAATTATTAAGTGCTTTTATTGAATTATTATATTTACTTAAGGTTTGTACACCTTTTCTCTAGAAATTTTGAATTTCATATTTTCAAAACAATTTTTATAAGTATCTACCAAAAATCATACAAACGTGTTTTTCGAGAGATATAACAAATCTTCGTATGAAGATAACGAATGATATGACAAAATAATTGAGTAGAAAAAAATATTTAATTATCTGGCATATAAATTCAAACGATTTGTTACATTTTGTACCACATTGTTTCATTGTTAAGCAATCTCCCATTTAGGTAGGTACCTACATAAAATATATATAGATACAATAGGTGCATTTTTTTTTTTAATAAATTTTAGAGTAGATACTTATATATTCTGTTTAAAGTGCAATATAGTACACGTTATTATGACGAACAATATTACAATATGAAGTGTATGATAATGTTTTATGATGGGTTTACTTGAAAAAATCGTAGGTTAAAATATGGTGAACGATTAATTTTATACGTTTATAATATTCAACTACCGAGATAAAAATAAAAAAAAAGTACTTAAAAATCTCTTGACAAAACGAAAATCTGCTCGTTCATCAGTTTCGAAAATATTTTCCATCACGTCTACAATATAAATCGTACCTATTTGTATAGTATAATCTAGTATTTTTGTTTTGATTAATTCGCAAATGGTTTTAAATATCGTACCTATGGAACTTAATAATTATAAAATATTTTTATTCAATTGTAAATGTGTACAACGGACGTCCGAGTACAAATGTTAATGCTATTGTGCTATTTTTAAACCATTCATTGTACATCAGCGGTATTTTCCCATTCAAATGCTGTTTTGTTCCAAAACTGCACCCACAGATTGATATCTCTTTCATTTGTTCACATTTCGCATTATCATTTTTTAATCATTAAAAAACGCACAGATATATGCACGTACACATGCGCGCGTGTGTAAAATACAATAAATACAATATTGTACTATCCGGTTTTAAATGACCTAGACATTGCAGTATTGCACTCCCTCCAAAACGCTATAACTAATAATGTGATAACACTATTTCAATGAAAAATACACATACCCATATTATAATAACCTTACTATAATAACCATAATTATGGCAACTTTATAGCCGGGGGAATCATAATAATATTTCGAGTTGGCAAAATTATTATTATGCTACTACAAAAATTCATATAACATTAAAACAAGGCGTGTATTCGATAAATATTCTGTTGAAACTACCAATATTAACAAGGTGTAACCTCACGTAAATCGATTTTAAATTCAACAAATTATTTGAATTTTAATAATCATCTATACAAATAAGTATTCAAATGTAATCGACACACTAATACTATTATAATGATGAATTATTTAGTTATCCTAGATGCGAAAATTAATTGAAATTAATTGAATTAAAGTTTAACTCTTCCTTTAAAAGTTAATATTTAACAACAAAAAAAATCGTATAATGATTTAAACTCCTTAAGGCGGTTGATGGCAATTGTTTCCTCCATTCATTTAATCCAATAATTGAACTATAAATAAATATTCTTTAAGTGGTCCAATTTAAACTGCAAATTAATTTGAATTCATTAATTTCTTTCCAGTGTTTTATAGGGAAAATTTTTTTTAATTAAATATTTTAGATGAAAAAAAACGTATAATCAAATAACAAATCACATTAACTAAATAAAACATAATATTAAAATATTATTTATAGAATAAATGTAGGTACCTATACAAATTTAAATAGAACTAATACATTCTGAACTTAACGAGGGAGCTAGTAGTTTTATAATGATGTTTTTTTTTTCTGTAAACACTTTTTCTACCAGGAGTGCTCGGATCTTAACAAAATTACGCGGTTTTTAGTAGGAAATTGCATCTAGTTCGTACTTAAAAAAAGTAATTTTTCGATTTTCTCAATACTTTTTAATGCCTAAGGAAAAATTACCAAAAAATGACGGAAAAACAGCAAAAATAAGATTTTGGCAAATCGAGATTTTTCATTTTTTTGAAATTTTAAAAATAATGACTTTAAAATCTTTAAATGTCTATCGAATTTTATCGAATTTTGTAATATGTTCACGTTGATCAAACATTTGAATTTTTTTTTTTTGCAATTTTGAGCTATTTATGGATATTTTAGATTTTGAAGTTTCTAGGTCCTAAAAAGGTTAATTTTGAGTTGTAAGGCATGACCATTTTATATAACGGTAAATATACGTTACTCTAACTAAATTCCTAAAATCTCAATAATTTGTAGTTACGATTTTTTTTTTTTTAAGTCATTTAAATTTTTCCAACAAAATTATCAATTTTGAGATATTTAAGTCCAAATAATTGGTAAAATGAGATTTTAAGACCTGAAAAATGTGATATAACGTTAATCGTTCATAACATTTAACTAAATTAAAAATATCGACTGCAAAAAGGATTTTAGATTCTGAGAGTAGCGAAGGAGCTAGTAGTTTTACAATGATGTTTATTTTTATTTTATTACTATTATATTTCTTAAGTCCATGCCCATTTCGCGCATGTCCCATAGTAACTTTACACCTATAAAATTGCTGTTTTTCCATATTTTGTTTTTTTTAAAAAGACGGGAACAAAATATGCTTTTGTAGTTTGTGCTATATTGTAATACAGTATATTATATTCACTACTCAATATAAATGTTATACCTACTCATAATACATAATTAAATACTATAACCTACATATATAGACCACATAGTATAAATAAAGTATGCTGAGTATATTTGTCCAAGCACCTATATAGGAGTGATAGTTAAAACAGTAGGTACTCACAAGCCACAGTACCTAAAATGCAATCTAGTTTCCAAAATACGCTTATCACTTTTTGGTCAATTGTCCCCTACCACAGTCATGGATCGAATGATTAAGTAATATTAGTACTTAGTAGTGTACAGATTGTTTTTTTTTACATTATTGTATACTACAAAGTTATTCGTTAATATGTTTTAAATTAAATAGCTTGTTAACGTTAAATTTTACTGTTTTATATTTTAAATAATACCCGTCATGAGTGGCCAACAAAATTTGAAATATTTAATTCATATCAAATAAAGTTTCAGTTTTAAAATCATTCATCTCAAATTTACGGCTAATACATAAATGTATGTTGTCAAAAACTACACGAATAGGTACTAAGTACACCTTGTTACATACACTGTTACGTCGACTTGGAAAAGTTTTAGCTAAACCACTCTTCAACCGAATATTTAAATTGCCTTCCTATATTATAAAACACTTAATAATTGTCAATTGATATACATGATCTGATAATGTGGCAATAATATATTTAAAGGTATTGAAATGTTTTTTATTACATTTTTAATGGTTTTATGGATTTATTTTCTTTTTTCATTACATATTAGATATATGCTAAATCATAAGCTAGTTATGTATCTGTTACTATTGCACCGAAAATCAATTATTTTGTTGTACTAATTTTATCAATGAAATTAATTTACTTCAAGATCTAATATACGGTACATATATTTATATACCTATAACATAATTATTTTTATTTGTATAAGTTTAGTATATCAAGTGTTGAATAAATTTAAGGAGTAATACTGTCTTCTGACACAAGGCAATTATATAATATATTTAATATATAACGGTCCGTCAAAGTATGGATATTTATAATGTATATAATCAAATTTTTAAAAATGATGAATGTTTACATAGGTAGATATATATATATATATATTATATATGTATATTGTAAAACATTTATATTATTATTCATTAATGTTTTATAAAGACCATTTTTTTTTAATCAAACAAAATAATAATAATAGGACATTCAGTTTGGTGAGTTATAAGTATTAAGTATTAAGTTTAAGTATTAAACCCCGGATAATTATATTATATAGTTTGTCGAATGTTGGATACATTAAAGGAATATTGTTATCTTCAATCATGGAAATTTTATTTAACATAATTTTTCAAAATACTCATAAATGTATAATGTACACCTATAAAATATATATGTATACAAATTATAGTATTCGCCAACTTCTAAATTTACTAAATATTATTTGATATTGTATGATTATTATTTTAATTTTGTTTTTAACTATTTCGTGTGATCGTTTAATTGTGTTACTATTGTACAGAGGATTATAATATACAACAATTAAATCAATGAGTTCTTAAAATATTTATTACCTGGTTTTCGAAAACCAAAATAGGAACTAAACTTTAAATAAAATATAAATACTAAATGGATATTATATTTTATAATATAGAGAAGATCACACTAAATATCATGAGTTGTATTTAAAATAGCAGTTGCATGAGTGTTGAATTACATATGAAGCTGATGGATATAGGTGATATACAAATACTTATAATCATTTTCACCTCGCACACTTTCATGCCTTGTGTGTAATTAATTATTAAATTGTTTATACTCAACTTCTAAGATAGAAGTAAATTATTAAGGGGTTGCGTATAGGCAATTTTTTTGTAATTCATTCACGATACGCAGTGTGCTTGTGTAAATAGTATTTGATCCTAATTAGTGTGTGTAAATACGTTCGGCATAATAATAATAATGATAGTGTCAACAAACACGGTTATACCGTATATAAAAATACACGAAATCCCATTTTTAATATTTAGGTACCAATTGACATAGTGATAAGATACGACTTCTGAAAATTGATTGGAATTTGTCGTAAAATCTACTGTAGAACGACTAACTAAAATTTCATACTTTTTAAAAATGTTTACCTTGATTTCCACAAAAGTTGAAAATATAAATTTTTAATGTCCAAATATAGTAACTTAACTTGAGGGAGACTTTGGGAGGAAAAATAAAAATGTGGGCAAGTTGATCTAGAATAGACTTATAGACTTTAAGGAAGATTCTGATCGGTTTTTAGAAGCCTTATTGCATCACTAGAATCAACAGTTTAATGGAAATAGAAATTGTCTAAATTTCTATGTTACATGTGTGATAGAGAGTGAGAGAGAGAGAGAGAGAGAGACGATCACCGCTTCCAATATCCTTGAATTTAATGTTAAAATGAAGAAAATATTAACCTTAGCTTGAGTATAAAATAAATTATTACGTTTTTAAATTTTTTATTAAGTAAATTTGGATTTAAATCTTTAAAATTATACCAAAAGTAAAGTACAATATACTCGTAAATTCACCTACATTTTATCTTTATCTTTACAATGATTTTACACTGATGATAATTTTTTTTGTCTGTATACATTTTTTTTTTTTTTTTTTTAGTAGGAGTCAAGTATAAATTTTTGTGTGAATAGTATTTTAGTAGAATATGTATTCTAGTTGGTACTTTATCATTTTTCGATCATCACATTAAGAAATATTTACATAATACAACGAATTAATGAAAAACGTTATTTTTTTCATATAATGAGGTTACTTACTGGATATTTATATTTAAAAAAAGATAAACTTTGTGAAATTAAATTGAACAATGAAAATAAACTATTTAATTTAATTAGTTAACATCCAAAATTATGAACTAGTTGAACTAAAAAGTTTAAAAAAGATTGACTGTTTTAAACTATAGTTTATACCCACCATTGATTAATATTTCCCAATTTCCGTATTGGTTATAACCGATATATCAAATTACCATTTTTTATTTTAATTTGAAGTTGGTATACTGATTTATGTATAAATTTATATATATGAAATAAGTACATATTTTCCTATGAATCTATATATTTATATAGGTTTGCCTTTGTAGTTTGTGCCTCCCTCTAATACATTTTTAGGTCATATATGTGTATTCAAATAAAAAAAATGTCAAAAATCAAAAAATGTATACTCAAGCACGAGTAAACTCCTATTAAAAACAAAGAACAATATCACATATTTTTAATCACCTTACACTTAACACGACTTCTTAGATCTCAGACAATAAACTTCAAGATTATGCATAAAATTATTCACATTTGGAAAATTAACTTTTAGAATATACTCTGCTGCAGATCATATAATTTCGTGTCATTCTATAGTGTCGTTCTCGTATGCCAACAACATATGCAATTTGAATTTATTTATTTATTTTTTTTGTCAACATTCTCCACAGATATTGTCAAATGTTAACGCATATTATGCTGCAGATTATGTTATTCTCTTTTTTATTGGCTTGGGATCATGTTTTCGATTTACTTAATAATTTTTACATCTATATAGGTATGCAGGTATATTAACTACACGTATAATTACTATAATTTAAAATACTAAAGTAAAAATGTAATTAGTGAATTGTTAAATTGTTATAGTTAAACATTATTTTAGTATGAAAATTTTGTATAATAATATGTTTGTGTTTAAATATTTAAAGAACTATCATAATGTCACCATTGAATAATAATTTTTCGTGTCACGGTTGATACGGGTTAGTGAGTGTCGCACTCAGTGTGAATCGTCCTTAATTCAGCTATATTTGATAATACTACATTCCACAACTGAACCCCTTCTCAAACCGAACAAAACTGCTCATAAATCAAACAAATCTAATACGACTATAACACGATTAAAACACGAATAAAATAAATCGTTTAATGTATAAATAAATATATACCGCGGGTAAAAAAACTTATCTTTTCGATTAACTTACAGTAAGTTAAAACTAGGTTAACCTATTACCAGTTAACTTTTTTAAACTAGTTAAGTAATTAATATAGTTATAATTTATTTTCAACTCTTTAAAAAGGTATTCTATTTAACTTGACTTTAACTAGTTAAATGTATCATTAACTCTCCCCATCCTTGCTTATTATGGTATTGCAAGTGTAACTATTCTTCGACAGTTATTTTAGTCTTCATTATGTACCTATATAATAATATATATTTCAAATTGTGATTCATATAGTGTTAAATATATTTTTACGATATTTTTATAATTTTCAATTGTTTTAGAATTCAAGTTTATACTTGTGCTGTTGTTATGGGTCACAGCAGTCCGGTCATTATACAAAATCGGTATCGGCATTGCCGATGTCACTGGACCTTCGACGGGTGTAACATTTGTAAGTAAATAATATGCATAATTTTTCAGTTATGGTTTATGATTTATGTAAACATTTTAAAAACATTGCAAGTTATTTTCGTTTAAATTTGATTTTCCAATAAATTATTAAATTACCGATGATTACCTGTAAACATTATCAAAAATGCCCAAATAATTTTTCAAGATTATCGATATTTCCATCATTTTGTACACCGGTTTCTTCCAGAAAACTGTGCAATAACTTATCGATTAAATAAATACTTTTACACTATTTTCTATACGTGATATATAGGATGTTAGATACATATCTGTATACCTATTAACATTTTAAAAAATTCAAATACAAGAGCAATTTTAATTTTACTAAATTTTTATTTGACCATTTTATTATTCATATAATATAGGTTATAAATGCTTCGATCCAAAATATTTTCATTTTAATAAATGTAATATGTTCAATGTTCATAGTAAGAGTGGTACAGGAATATCGTAGAATAATATAAAATCTAATCACTTTTAAGACGGTTTAGGAATAAAACAAAACGGGATTTGGGTTCGTTAAAACCATTAAGGGTCTAAAAATTATTTTTATTTTCATAAAATTCAGAAGAAGAAAACTAAGCAGGCATATTGTCTCATTTTACATACCTCAATAGTGTTGAATCATTCCTATAAGGTGTATAGTACGAGTATACTCTATTTCAGTGGTTTTCAACCTTTTTCGACCCCTCATTTTTTATTTTTTTTTTTTTGTAATGCGACCCCTTCAAAAAAAATTTCGTTTTATCCATCAAAATTTGATTTAATAACTGATAAAATATTTACATGGTATACAATTTTGATTAATTTTCACTTAAAACTTTAATGAATTATAATACAAAATTATTTTAAAACGTATTGTTAAGCATATACAATAACTTAAAATAAAAAAAAAAATACATAAATAAAATTTAAAAAAAGAAACAATTTACTTGTTATTCACGTTTTAATGGGATACTTGAACTTGAGCTTTTGATATTATTGATTCCATATTAGGTTTTATATTTTAGACTGCTACACTTAAGTTTGATTCTACATTTAATTTCGTCTGATATTTGTTTTTTATTACTGAGGTTTTACACAAGTATGTAGATGCAAGTGTCAATACAGCTATTTTTGACGATTCTGGATATTCTGATTTTATAGAAATCCAAAATGTATCACTTGTAATTATTCATTAAACTTTATACGCAGATTTTCATCGGAAGACAACTCGATTAGTTCTTTTTCTTCTCCTTCGCCTTCTCTCTCAACTATTTGGGGTCGGCCACCCTGGTCCTACACTTCCACTTAACTCTATCTCTCGCATCTTCTTCACTTACTCCCACCCTCCTCATATCACTCACCATCACACCCCCCCATCTCTTTTTCGGTCTTCCTCTTCACCTCTTACCAACAACATGCATTTCCCTTACTAATATTACCGCCTCAGTCTATTCCTTCCTTAATACAAGCCCGAGCCATCTTAATCTATTCTCTCTCGTTTTGTCCTCTTTCTTATTTTATTTTTAAATAATACGGAAAAAATCGTTTCGTCTATTATTTTTGACGACCACCAAGCCTATCATTCTCGACCACCGGGTTGAAAAAAGTGCGTTATCTAAATATGGCATGCGTGCACGCACAGTGTGTAACGATATCACACCGTTTACGTGTGTTTTTTTGGTGTTTACAAAATAATTTTTGAACCCGTTTATGATTATCGCGTGACCCGACGGTATATACATTTGCGTTTTGTTCACCACCGATTCACCGTGTGTAATGTGTACAGATGGGATATGGCAAAATGGACCAGAGAGGAGAGGGAATCCATTTACGGCAGTTTTCCAGAGCGTTCGTAATCGAAGATGCCCACTCGAGGATAGCGTTCGTGAGCGTCGATTCCGCAATGATGGGCGACCATATAAGGAGCGACGTGAGCCCAGATCATTGATCATTATTAAACAATGTGCGTCCCAATAATTAACCGATGTAAACGAATTAAAGGTATTGAAGAAATTGAACGAGAAACTACCGGACTTGTACGACACGAATAACCTAATGCTGTCGTCCACGCACACGCACTCGACCCCAGGCGGTTACATGTTACACATGCTATTCGATTTGAGCACTTGGGGTTTTGTCCAACAATCCTTAAACTCTCTGGTAAAGGGCATCACACTGGTGAGTTATCGAAATACAGCACATATACGACGATATGTTCCGTGTAAGACTCACAATTCTGTTTGCGAACGGTCTGATCTGGTCGGGTACTTTACGCGGGCGCTTTTGAATAATATTCGAAAAACTCTTTCGCATTTGAGACATACTGAAATTTAATAAAAAAAAATAAAAATTTTAAAAAACCATTTAGTTTTCAAAACGCATTAGTAAATTTAAACGGTCGAACTGTAATGAACGGCCTATGTAAAATAGTCACTATATCTACTCTGCAGTTTGCTATAATCGTTACATCGATTCGTTTGTTACAGAGTTTAGAACTCGACCTTATTTCCAAGGCTGGGCCTCAACAAGTTAAATGATAAAATTTAATTAAAAATCAAGTTACTTTACGCGTTACTTTTTTTTTTTTTTGAAAACTTAACATGTCAACATCAACTTAACTTGTACAAACGTAACTAAATTAAGTTAAATTTTGTCTGAAGAAAAGTGCATATTTTTTTAATGAGATTTTTACTTTATAGTAGAGGCAATTTTACTAATTTTATTCTACTATTTAGATATGCTTTTATATAGCATATATAGTTTATAGCTTATATATATATATATATAAATGTACTTTATACACATAAGATTATAAGAAAACTAAAGTATCACTGTGGTTCGCGACTATCATTGTCTCGCATTATTTTAATAAGATTTAGATGTCATGTAATATTGTTATTTTGGGAAATTTCCAAACATGATAAACCAACGACGTTAAGAGGACTCCACAAACGACACCAATGATATTTAATAGTAAAACTTTATTCACAAAAAAACAAACGATATTACTTCTTAAAATGATTTTAGAGTTAAATATATATAAAAAAAAACATTTTTCTAGAGATGATCTCATTGGCATTTTTAAAAATATTAATCATTAAAAAAATTAAAAATAAGGGTTTTTTTACATACAATATTGAACAATATGAAGTATCGTGAGGCACCAATGAGATTGTCTCCAATATATTGTTTTTTATATATTTTATAATAGGTGTTTTACCCCTAAAACCATTTTAAAATGCCTTTTTGTATGTTTTTCATAAAAACTTTTTTGAACATATGTCTTAATTATATAACAATTAAAAGTGATACGGATATGGCACTATTTTTAGATAACTATTAAAATGTATTTTAATATTTTTTAATTATTACATATTCATTTTTCAAAATATTTCTTAAAAGTTGCCTTTACAGAACAACTTAAAAATAAATGGTGTGGTGTCCGCTTAAGATACACCACGGAATGTGGTAAATGGTAGTAAATTTTTATTATATTACCTCATACTACACTGGCCAGTTTAGTTTTTGCGTCAAAACTGTCGATATTTTCGCATTGATGTATATTTTATCATTTGTGTTTTCTGTTTATGCAATATAGAAAATATATTGAAGTGATTGGTGTTGTCTGTTGATATTAATATTAGTGTAACTGCAAAAATATAGGTGGATATCTTAGCAGCTGGGTGGTATTTTCTAATTCTTGTATTATTAATAGAATTTTCAACTCGTTAAAAAGATCATTTTTTTTAAAGTTCACTTTAAAATTTTTATTTTGCCCAGCCTTGCTCATTTCATACGGGTAAGAACCGGTCGCAACATGAAAATATGTGATTTCGTGTACCTAAACTGATGTGATTTTCATAAATAGAGTATTCTACGAGCCCAAGACAAATTAGATTACGGGCGTGTGTTTGTTAATAAAGGCGAACTACACGACGTATCGATCAGCAGAAGTCCACAATCGTATTTATTGAATCCGAAAGACGAACGCGAGAAGTAGGTAACACTTTATTTCATAAGACGACAATGACACTGGCGTATACGAGTATTATTGTCGTATTGACAATAATGTCAATTATAATTTAGCGTCGTTCAGTTTTCAGTATTTAAAGTTTTATCTACTTAGTATACAATACGTGAAATTATTTTATCGTTGAGCACGTGACGATAAATATTTTTTCGTGATCTGTGGAGTAATTAATATTACTGGAATATTAATTGGCCAAACCGTTTAGGTACAAACACGATGTGGACAAAACAATGGTACAGTTAAAGTTCGTTAGCGTTGACGGCACGCCACTGGGCGTAATTAATTGGTATGCCGTGCACGCGACCAGCATGAACAATACCAATAAGCTCGTGTCTTCGGACAACGTCGGATACGCGTCGGTGATATTCGAGCAAAAAATGGACCCGGACAGTTTTATTGGCAAAGTGAGTAGGCGAAATTAAATGCAATTGAAAAATCAAAATATTCACAACGTTGCAATTACGTTTCCGAACTATAGTTAGCTAAACATACATAAATTTAAATATATATTTATTAAATAAACATTCTATTATACGTGACTTTCTTTCTGACCTATAGCGGCTGCAGCTTGGAGGATAATACTACACGCCGAGTTGTAAGCGCAGAGACTATACAAAAATTTCATTATTGATAAAATCAAATTATATATTTTTAATATATTGTACCAACTAATGATTTATACGCAATAAATTATATCTTTGAATTTTGAGACACAAATACAATAATATGTTGTAATAATCTGATTTTTAAAAAATCTACAGCTATTTCACTTGACACTAGTTCAGAAATCAGAATACTCCTATATTATCTGGAAGCTTCTCTCATACCTTTCATCCGTAATTCTTTTTTAAATATTTTATTATAATTTATGTATTAACTATTATAGTTTTTATATAGTTTATAGTATATTTATAGATATAATCTCAGTATGATTTATAATTTAAAACTAGAAAAAATCAAATGGAATTCAATCTGAGAAAGAAATAAAATTATTAAACATGGAATATTTTTCGTAATTTCGATTATGTATTATCGAATTACATTTATTTGCGTCAGTATTAAAGTTACATTAATTAAAATATCAAAATTCCCATCTATCCGAATAAGATTAGACTCAAGAAAAACTCGAGAACAATAACATTTATTTCATTTTTGATTCATCCGACCAAATTATTGTAGCTTTTAGTTTTAATAATTTTATTCTACCTCTTACTTTCCGAATCATATTTGTTACATAAAAAATCACCATATGTGATTATTTCGTTCAGAGTATGTTCGTTTATGAAAGTTTTGATGATATTCAATTCATACAGGG
The DNA here is from genome assembly GCA_025469235.1 of Pemphigus obesinymphae. NCBI lineage: Eukaryota > Metazoa > Arthropoda > Insecta > Hemiptera > Aphididae > Pemphigus > Pemphigus obesinymphae. The sequence continues at coordinate 24,337 of JAIPRL010002143.1, read as the reverse complement.
AAAAGTGACAAAAAATTTAAAGTTAATTATGGATGAAGGAATTTGTAGGAAGCATCCAGTTATTGCAGGAGCATTTTCAATGTGTTATCGCAATCTATGTATAATAATATAAACCTAAAAATATTTATTTAAATTTTTGAATTTTTTACTCAAATTTTCCATTATTTGTATATATTATTTTACAATAGTGTTATTCAAACTTCAATATCACCTTTTGTTTTATAGGGACATTTCGTTGCTGCGTTTGCGTCGTCCAACCTAGGAGACGTGTCCCCTAACATCAACGGTCCCCATTGTCAAAAGTCAGGTAAACCGTGTGATATTCCTGGACCTTCATGCGGTTCAAATGAACTTTGCGTGGCTTCAGGACCGGGAAACGATATGAAAGAGAGTACAAAAATCATAGCGCAACGATTGTTTTCCAAAGCATACGTGAGTGGTAAAGCAAGGGAGCAGAAATAATTAATTAATAATAATTAATGACTATCAAACCGGTTTTCAGGAATTGATGACTAACAAACCCCTGTTCGAGCTAAATGGACCATTGAAATCCATTCATCAGTTTGTCGATATGTCCACGGAAGAAGTGAATTATAAGTTACCCGATACCGGAGAAATAGTCAGAGGAAAAGGCTGTAAGCCCGCAATGGGTCACACTTTTTCATCGGGCACGATTGATGGACCAGGACTATTTTCGTTCGAAGCTGGATCCACATTTTCAAACAATCCGCTTTGGAATCTAGTAACAAACGTTGTGCCTCAGCCTAGCGAGGATCAAATAAAATGCCATGAAGAAAAATCCATATTAATATCGACCGGAGAGGTAAGTAAGAAACTTATTTTGTGTAGACATATATTATCTCCTATCTTATCTATCCGTTATACTATTAGAATGACATTTTGTTTTTAGTTTAATTATCCTTCAGCTTGGTCTCCGAGCGTCGTCTCTACACAGTTGGCCACCATTGGACCGTTTGTCATAGCTTGTGTTCCAGGAGAATTCACTACCATGTCAGGAAGACGCGTGAGAAGAGTCCTAAACACAATCCTTTGTAAAAGTCCTGAGTGCACTGTAGTTATCGCGGGCCTTTGTAACACGTATAGCGATTACATATCTACTCCCGAAGAATACAAGGTAAATCTAGATAAACCATTTGATAATTTCCAGGTTAAACAAATAATTTCTAAGTAATGTGTTTTAAATTGCGATCACTCAAAGCAGTACCAAAACATTGTTCCGATGACATTTTTTTTACAGTATGCAACCTATAAATGTCACAATTTATGATAACACGATTATATTTTATAGTAAATATTATATAAAAATATACAATTAAAATAATTCTAACGCTAATCATACTGATTTGAATTGGAAAAAAGTTAATTTGTGTTGTTTGAACTACTGAAAGTAATTTAATGTATTATTCTGTGGGAATAAAATAGTAAAATACTATGTTCTGTAAATAACAACAAAAACCATTCTTATCATATCGTACAGTTACAACGTTACGAAGGAGCATCTACGTTATTTGGACCGTACACTTTGCCCATTTATCAAAAACAATATGCGAAATTGGCCAAAGCGTTGGTCGAAGATGTAAAATTGGAACGCGGACCCGAACCGATCGACTTGAGACCTGATGTGATATCGCTGTTGCCGAATGTCATGTACGATACGCCGATGGCTCGTAAAAATTTCGGCGATTGTATCAAACAGCCCCCGCATTCGGCTATATGGGGGGACACAGTCAATGCCAAATTCGTAAGTGCGAAAATTTACGAAAAAAATACTATTTCCAACACGTTTGTAACGCACCCGTTGTATAGGTGTCCGCCAATCCTAGAAACAATCCTATGTTGGAGATGACCTTTTTAACGATCGAACGTCTCACAGATGACTTCAAATGGGACATTGTTGCCACAGATGCCAATTGGGAAACCGAGTAAGTACGATAACGCGAAAACACGTTGTCCTCAATTCAGAACTTATCTCATGAGTCATATTTTCCCCACTAAATTTACAGGTTTACTTGGCAGACCGTATCGTGGATTTGGGCCACCAGCGTAGCGGAAATTAAATGGACCATACCCGAAAATACTCCTACCGGAATCTACCGTATTAGGCACTTTGGTCATATTAAGTTTTTGGGAGCCAGTAAGCTCGGAAAATTCTTTGGCACTTCCGAAACATTCAAAGTAACGGAGAAATAAGTCTTACGTCAGTTTTTTTCGTTTTGAAAAGACGGTACATATCATTAAATTTTTTTTTTAAAATACGAGTGTTTTTTTTTTTTTTTGGGTATTAGTTCCTCTTTGTGTTAAATTAACTATTACAAAAGTCGATTTCTGTTTATATATTTTTGATTGCGTTGTTATAAGTATAGCATAATAATTATCAAATCTCCAATATTCGTGATAAGAATAATTTCAATGAAAATCCAATTAATATTGAGCGTCTTAACACATGCCATGTAACATATTATATTATATAATGTTGATGAAAGTTTACGTAATTCAAAATATGAAAATTATTATTCACAACATATTTCTTTACTGTTATATTTGTACATACATTAAAATTAATTATTACTATTTGACTTATAAACTATTATACAAATTTGTTCTATCACTTTTTATCATTATTCGATTGGTTTATTAACTTTGAATTCAAATAAAAGTTACCACTCATAATCTCACATAAAAAATAGCTTTATTAATTATAATTGTGTATATATTATTACTATATATTATTATAAGCAATTATTTCAATAATGTATAAATAAAAAAAAATGTAATGCTTAAAATTTAATGAATACATTATGAATATTTAAATTGTTTTTTTTTATACGTGCACGTTAAAACTTAAAATGGAAGACCAAAATATATGTTATTTTCTTCAATGAATATCTCGTATTTAATAAATTGCCAACGCTGGCATGTCTCACTGAACTCTTCTCATATTCCAGTATCATTGATCAAACAATTTATTACTTTGTTTACTAATAAATATTTTTTTATAATGTAATATTCAGTAAATGTAGTAATATCATATATTATTTTTAAGATAATTATTAAGTTTGTTATGCCATTAAACTTAAAAGAATAACTACCTATCATCAAAGTAGTATTTTTGTATACTATAATACGAAAAAAAAAGGAATAAGGTATATATTATAATTATAAAATTCTAACTACTACTATAGTATTCTACAAAAAATATATATCTTGGGCTTCATATAATTCTTATTTTATTACACCAAACGTATATTTAATAAATATAAAAATTACCTACGCAAAATGATGCAAACAAATTAAATGATGTCCAAAACAAGGTTAGATCCAGTTAGATATTTTTACTGGCCAGAGTGCAATTTTATAATCGTATATTCATTTACATTTTTTCAATGTTTCACGGGATATTTCAACAAGGACAATGACCTTTCTATTACTTTATATTGGCATTGGTTATAATGTAAGTACATCGATATTCAATGTCCTTAATAGTATTACAGCTTGATCGCCGTAAAATAAACAGCCTGATAACAATACACCTTTAGTTTTGTGTATATAAAACGATATTTTAATTTTGAAAGAAATTTCTAAGAACATATTCTATTTAATGATTAAAAAAAAAAAAAAACTACTAAAATAAATATTATTAAAATTAATATAAATTATAGCATAACTTAACAAATAAAATATAATTTTTAATTTTAACAACAATTTTGTAAAATGCATATTCATTTCATTGTAAATTATTGGAATGCTAAAAATATATAGAGTAGACAAAATATAAAAAGTTTTTTGAATTAATTGATAAATTAATATTTGTGATGGTGAATAATTATTACTCGGTGAATTGTCCGCGTTCTATCTAGTTAATACCTTAAGAAGGTTATTTTTTGTTTTTCCTACAGTATTGTTCCTATGCGTGAGATTAATTGTATAAATTATAAGCTGATAGTTATTTAAATAAAACCATCACTATTAATCATAACTTTATCCAGTAATAATAGTTTAGGCCCTAAGTGACCAAACGTATAATATTTTGTAGGATCGCCTCGCTTTTAAATATGCAGGGTCCCGTATTTTTGCTAATCTACCGTTTTTTTTTTTTAATATTCATCATTTTTTATTTGCCCATTTTCAAACCAATTTATGAAAATGTTGATAGAAAATGATAACCATGTTCACCTGTTTTTTTTTTTATTGTTGTACTGTTTTTAATTTTCAAAATATGGTCATCGTAATTAATAGTCTCAAAATATTGCAACTTCCGTCAAAAAACGACCTAAAAATAAGGCTCTTCGATCACACATATATGATATGAAAGGGTACAAATGCTATAGTATAGGTACTCGGGTTAAATATATTTTTATTATAACCGTGCTTTTAAGCTTGACAAAATATATGTATATATATATATATTTTAATCGGCTCCGAATAAAAATACAGTCTAAGTTCACCCCCGCATAGTGCTCAAAAATATAGCCGTAGTAATATTCTATATGCATTGTGCATGATCATGTCTGTTCCGTGAATGATGTGTTTTGATCGAATCGAATAAGAAACAAACGTGAAATTCATTCCCGAGTGCCTTTATAAATGTCACGTTTTATAGCAAATGTAATTTCGACCAACTTTGATCCACGCCAGCCCAAATGTTAACGATTTCGTAGAGTGCTTTGGAAATACAAATAAATAACTTGTTCGTATATAACTTATGTCACGTGTAAGTTTGGCGTTGCACATAACACAATATTGTAATTCCACGCCACTATGTGTACGCCAAAAATCTTTGAGCGTTTTAATTACTCGGAAGTTGAATAGCTAATGAATTGATTGTTCTGCCATATTATTAAGCGTATACACGCATATTGTGTCATCTATATTGTTCATTCGAGACACCATTTTCTCGACAGCGTATTAAACTCATGATATCAATAATAAAACCGAGGATTTTCAAAAAAAAAAACAAACGAATGATTTTATTATTTATGTTTGTTGAAAATACGAATATTACTATCAACCTATCGACCTATCGCTAAATTCGATAGATAACAGCTAATTTTAACAACAACATTAACCGTTCTATTATTTTACCGTAATAATGTTAAACATGCACTGCATATTGTTCTACGAAATTATGTAGGTACATATCATTGTCTTTGCGGTGGTGGTCTCCGTGATCTTTCAAAACAAGCTACATCTTTTGAACCCTTCGATGATCATTGTGGATCTAAAAGTGATGATTTTATAAACACGCAAAAATGTTTATATTATAATAATACAAATTTACGATTACAAATGATGAAACTCACTTGTTTCGTGAAATCGACCTTATGAAATTCGAACCGAATTTTGAAGTGCTTTTTGGATACAACAACTGCATGTGAAAAATTGTACCGGATCCCATACAAAACAGTATCGTGTCCACGGACGCGCGTTTTAATAGTCGTGTGTCAACGAGTTTCCACAGGAGCTGCAAAAATTAATTCTACCATTTAATGACAAAAGTTATTGTATAGGTACACATTTTCAAATTATTTTCTGATTATTGTAAAAGAGTTTTGAAAATATTTTACTCATACATATAAGCACTTCATTGTTTCAAATATCTACATCGAGGTTATTTTCTTTTATAATTTGAACTTTTTTATTATTATTCAATAAACACTTAGTTATTTCTTACTTTTACATATAAATATTAGTATGAATATTTAATATGTCTTACCTAACAGGTATTATGTCATAATAATATATTATATAGTATACCCACTTTCTGATTTTTATTATGATGAAACCTAGTGACGGCTCGTGTGCACTGGCGACAGGGCGATCGCCACCCCCCCCCTTTAAAATTGTAACAAAATTCTTATTAACAAGTTAGATATTGATTTTAATGTTAACAACTATTTACACTTACATTGTAATGCATTTTTAAAATATTATTATCGAAATAAAAAATTGTTAAAAAAATATATGTAAGCAATAGTACAGTAGAAATAGGTAGGTTAGGTTAGGTACCTATTATTATTCATCTGCACAGTTATCGAGTATCGAACAGCGCTTGACGTTTGGACAAAGTTGATAATCGCCCGTGATAACTATACAATCAAAACACAAAAACATAGAAGGGGAATTTCGGTAATAATGCGACTGCTGGAGCGATACGAATATTTTCGGTTTTTGTAAAACGTATTTACATTTTTCTTTTTCTATATGGTATTAATTTTGGTTTAATAAATATACCTTCTAAAGTGATATATAATTATTGTTATATTATATGCTTTTCAAAAATTAATAAATTTTAATCACTCTCCCACTTTCAAAGCGCCACTGATGAAATCTGATAATATTAAACCGATATGCCTTGACATATGTATATATTACATTTTATACTACGAACAAAATAATTTTTAAATATCCCCCCCCTCATAGGCCTAATGTGATAAATAATATTTTTGGTGGGGGAAGAGGAGCAAAGTGCACTTGTTTTTTCTTTTTTTTTTTGTTCATATTAACTTTTTCCGGTACAATTTATATTGGAATGACCCCTTAATACTGAAATTCTGAATGAATTTAAAAAAATTTGAGATGCATAGCCCCCCTTAATACGCTTATTTCCCACTCCAAAAAAATCGTTATAATATTATTATTTATTATTATTATATGGTTTTGTTTTGTAGAATAAGTAAAATAATTATATGAGCTATAAATATATACATAAACGTATATATTATGTATAGACAGTTCATAAAGTTTTAATATAACCGCCCGAAAATATTTTTTTACACTATTTTTGGTATATTAAAACGGATTTTATTCTGTATACTTTCACATTAATCATAATAAATTATTTGTACAATATTTTATTTTAAATATTATCTTGTTATCATCAGTAAATATTTGTAAAATATTTACAAAATATGTTTTCTAAAATATTTTCTTATAATTATCAACAAATATTTTGAGTATATTATAATTTTCCAAATGCTGTATGAGTAAGTAGTATAAAAATGTTCTAAATTGCATTTTTCTTAAAATAATTTTTATTATTTTTTTTTTTTGTTAGCTGCTTTAAAAAAAGGAAAGTAGATTATTTTATCCACAAATAGAGTCCATATAAGTACGTACATTATTAAATAAGTTATGTAGAAGTAAAGGCAAGAAGACGGATAATATTATAACTAACTAGAGTTAAGTTAATTGGAACATTTATTTATTTTTAATTTATTTACCTAACATAAGTTAATGTTTTTTTCCATGGTGTCTATGTATAATGTATATTAAAATTAAACGATAAATATATTTTTTCATAATAATGACAAAAATAGATAGTTGACTAAAATAATTAGTTAAATAACACATTGCATTTTAGATTCTGATTGGAGTGAGGACATTATTGGTCTTATAATGATAATTTTATTCCTTGTCTTTTCTAGAAACAACTCGTCGTTCAGTAGACCCAATATTTTAGTAGAGAACAATCATTTCGTGTTTAGCCATTTTTCAATGTATTTTTTAACAAATAAAATTTCGATACATGATACTTTTTAATATACATTAAACAAACAAAAAACGAACTAATTCTTAAATTACTCTTAGATTTTTTTAACAAGATAATTTGATAGGTAAGTTAACTGTACACCAAAGTAAGATTAAATGTTTATAATATCTTGACTTTAACTTAATAAACATTTAATATCAACTATAGAGTTGATGCCCATCCATAAGTAAGTCAATGATTGTATCTAAAGAAAGTTAGAGTAAAATTGTATTCGCAATAGATATACATTTTACATGATATTGATTTTTGTTATTTTTATTATTCTATAAATAATAAATAATCAATAACTGATTATAAAATCGTATTGATAATTTGATACGGTTATAAACAATAGTAAAACTTAATCCAAAACTGTGTGCTAATGTTTTTTTATAATAGGATAAGTGAAAAATGTGTATGAATGCTCAAACTTATAAATGTAATCTCTGCTACACAATTTGAACAACACAAGATGGAATTTTTTTTGTATTTATCCCACGAATAGTAATTTTAGAATTTTAGATCAATCGTATTGTTATTATTATTTTATAACAATAATTATTGTACAATAAATAGAATATTCTCGTGGTAATATTATTATATTCGACGGTATGTGCATTAGGTATATAAACGTAGTATTACCGTATATAACGTAAGTAACATAAAGCCACTAGCCAGTGACCCTTTACAATTTAAATAAACATGGTTTTAGAACTGTTCAAATAACTAGGTAACATACTAGGTCATATGTACCTAACTAATCAATTTTTTTCTTCTTTTCTAATTTTATTATATTATAGATTATAGTTGGCGATTTTTTTTAATAACAATTAGTTCAAAAAATTTTTTTTTAATTTTATAATTTTAACATTACTATTAATATCAAATACTGATTTATCAAATACTTACTTTTAGGGTAGAGTATGTGCCTTATATTTCCCCCCCCCAAATGACACCCCTGCATTCACCACCACTATAAATATATATAAATATATACGTACATTAAAATTACTTTACTCAAATCGAAATAAGGTCAAAAAACAATGGAAATATTCAAAATTTTAGACTCTGAACAATCAAATGTAAACTATAGTATAATACACATTGATATTGCCAATCAATAGTCTTAAAGCTTTAATAATATTATTTAATGCGAATATTATAATATTTGGTACAAAAAAAAAAAAAAAACGTTAACGAATATATTTAACCATTTCCAGATTTCCTGAATACATTTTCGTTGAAAATATAATTTATTTTTTTTTTTGTAAACCTCTTAATTAAATAATATTACGAAAAAATTGAATAAAAAAATGAGTTGTTATTAATGTATTATACGTAAATGTTATATACATGCCTGTATTAAATTGATGAACACCGAGAGATTAATCGACAGATTCGGTTCGAAGGCGTACGACAATCCTGCCAAGAAACCGGCCGGTAGAGCGAAAATTGGTAGATCCTTTTGAAAGTATTGACTCAGGGCATAGACAGTTAACTGTAAATAAAATTATTTAGCTTAGTCGAATAGTTTGTTAAAAGTTTACCTGAAACTATTCACCTCATACACGGCCACATAGGATCCTGCAAAAATTCCGGGCTTAAGCGTTCTGGCGCTGATCAATTTATGTATGTTTTTTGGCGCCAAAACCGTGACGTCCCAGGCCAGCGTACGCAAAATTCCGAAACCAAGCCCCAATCCGAAGTAATTTCTCGTTTTCTGTGTTCAGATAAAATGCATAAAATGTGTCGGTAACGTATTCGAATATGAGTTTATGATTTTTATTTTATTTTATTTATTGTTTCCTTGTTTTCTTTTTATGAAGATGCATTAAAAATATTACCGTGTCTGAAGTTTCTGACTCAGTATTTTAACAAATTTTTGAGGCAAAAATCCCAAAGTTTTAACCAAAGTTTTAATATATGTCATATGTCACTATATTGTTTAGCATTATTTGGCTATAAAGTTAAAGTTTGGCTTTGGATATCAAAATTTAACGAAAGAAGTAATCGATAATTTAGAAAATAAAGAACAACTACAAAACGAGAAATATTACGAACTTAAAAATCATAATCTAATATTGCACAAAAATGACAGTTATTGCAGAAATAACCAAAATAATACAATTTCTATAGAAAAATTAGAAGATTCAACATCTACAACACAATTAAATAATGTAATAGAAAACTTAAAAAATCCAATATCTATAATTGAATCAAACAATACAAATGCCATAAAAACCGAAAGGCAAAACTAAATCTTGAAAATCAAGCAGTTATAATGAAAGCATGGTCAGATAAAAAACTTAAACCGGCAGAAGTTGGTGTTACAGTTCGAGTTCCAGTACCCGATGTGGACAATACGGAGATGCTGGAAAAATTTTAGCTGTTGTTATTGAGGTAAACATACGTAAAATTATACATATTTATTAAGTTATTCATATTTTATTATTTCTCAATTCACAATATGCCGATTAGTTAATTATGACTAAGTTAAAATAAGTATTAATACCGATTGATGAAAAAAATTAATTTGCTTTATGGACAATAGCAACCCAACAGTCAACGGGAACTGGATAAGGTTTTGGTAAATGTACATGCAAGTCGAAATGTCAACCAAAAAATATGTTCAAGTATAAAAAACAATATTTTATTCAGTTCAGAATGCCATATATTAAATAATATACATATCTATTTTAAAATAAATTAAAATAAACTTATTTCGATTAAATACTATTAATACTTCATAACTACTTTATCTAACATATAGCATTGGCATTCTATAGAAATAATAAAAATTGTATGGATTGCCTTGGCATAATTTAAAATAACATTAAAATTGAATACATTGACAAATGGTACAAGGGGTTCTATGAAATGCCTAGGATTTCTATAGATTTCCTATATTCAACACTTTGCCGGTAACATATATATTCAATAACGATATGAATATGGTTCTTCATACCTCAGAATAAATTATAAAACGTTCAAAACTTGAAAAAAATTTAAAAAATTTAGCAATTTATAACCTTTTGACTCTGAGCCTATAATGAATACGCCGTCTTATTATAGTGTATCTATTCAAGTTATAAACTTTGTTCGGTGAGAAACTAGGAGTGCGTAGAAACCAATATTCGTTTTACCCCACCGCAACATCACCTATCGGCTACGCGCCGCCCATAATACCTGTGTCGGCCACACCGAAAGACAGGTTATACACCGTTATGTTATTTTGTAGTGATTACGGCGTGTTTAATATCATGATAACTGATAAGCGATAATTTGCGCGCCAAGCATGTGTCATTGTGTACGTTCTGTATAGTATGTCATTTTGTCGCGGAGAGGGGATAGCCGCCCAAAGATAACGGAGCTACCCGAATATTTCTCAGTCGTATGCGCGAAACACTCCTACTCTGTCCGTGAACAGAGTATAGCGCCATTCATCATTTCGTCAAAATTATATGACAATTTTGATACGGTCAAATTATATATTTTTATTTCCATAGTTAGGATACAATTTGAAAACGATTATTACATAAGAATTACGTACGTGAACATACGTTAACCGTTGACTGACCGAATCGAAAAAATATTTTACTTTGGCCGAAATTTAAATCAATGGACAAAACAATAAACACCCCTAGAGTAACTATAATAAATATTGTAATGGACGAGGATACTATGTAAATCAAACGATCCAAATATTTATTTATTTATTTATTCAAGATGAATAATGGCTCACACTCAACAAGTTCGCATGTGGGACCATGAGTTTACATTATTACATATAGATACACATATAGATACACATAGATACACATATAGATACACAGGTATAAATATAGTGTTGGCACATTGATAAAATAATAATAAAATAAATAATTATGCAAAATTAAAATATAAATTTATCAAAATAAAATATTAAATATCAAAAAGTAAAAATGAAATAATAAAACCAAATTTTGTATTAAAATATGTAATTGTTAATTTAAAAGCCAAATCGTGATTTTTTTTATAGCTATTTTCTTTGCATGAGTGGTATATTAATATTAGTTAATTTCTGAGTATTATAAACATAGTCCATAATTAATGTTAGAAGAAATATTGTTTTGATAACATAAATTACAGAAGCTTTATAGGATATAATATTTTACTGGTAGTACATTAAGTTATTTATATAGATATTCTGTGTTAAATGCGTGAAAGTAATGAAAATTGAAGTTTGTGTTGGTTTTATAATGTTTTTTTTTCCTTAAACAAAATATATTTATTTAAAATATTAAAATATGTATACATTATTAAATGAATGGTTTTCTTTTTTAATGTAGGCACATTATATAATTTTTTTAAAATGAAATTGTTCAGTGGAATATGATATTCGAATTTTTAGCATGTAGGATATATTTGTGGGTATTATCATACAATTTATAATTTTCTATTTTAAATAAAATCTCAATTAGCGAAATATTTTACTATTTTGTGCACCTGTTGACCTGTGAGACTTTATACATGGCCCTGACATAAAATTTTTGAAATGGTAGTTTATAGCGTGTCCTCCAGGCAAAACTGAATTTTACCCAGTATATTTTACATAATATTATGATTTTTGAAATCCGAAATTGACCCGCAAAAGTTTTCTACGCCATCAGGGAAGTTTACTATCGGCCATTCGGGTCCAGCACATTTCGCCTACTTACATGCATCAATTCGTCGACGGGAATTTTCGTCATCAAATAATTTCGCCAACATTCATTTCCGCCGAGATCGCCAAAAACTATTTTTCACACATCTCAATCCGTTTTCCGGTGTGATTGACATTGCCAACTCAAATTAAATAGTTATAAATTAAAATGTTCAAAAGTGTTTAGTTTTATCGACCGTTACATACCGTATTATTATAAGCAGGTATATGCGATAAATGATTTTCTAAAAATATATCTTACGCTGCACGTGTACAAATCGCTAACACGCTCGATGCGATCGATTCCACTCGTTGCAGGGTAATTCTATTAGGACTGCGTCTAAGCACGTCTATTTTCGTTTGCAATAAATTGTTATTGTTTTACGCGAATAGTTTTTGGTGAATGTTCCAAAGTTCAAAAGTGAATCGTCTCATTGCATCGGTGAAATGGTCGGATCCCCGACCCACGCACCCGACCAAATCGAAATTACATTTACGGCGAAAATATATTGTTGTTTTCATTATCTATTCGTTTTTTTTTTTTTTTTTTTTTTACCTTATATATCGTGTTCAGTAATGATTTCCCGTCGTCGTCGTCCGGTTTGAAAAACCTAAAAAAATCACAATTTATTGTCGAAATCACATTTTTGAAAGAGGACGCGTCACCGGCACGATTACCATGTGTAATCCGACTGATTGCACTTGGACGCTTTTGACGTGTACATCAGACAAGCGTTGGCGACCATGAAGAACGCGGTTTCGGTGTAGACGTTCAGCGTCAACAGTCCAGAATGTGACATTTTCAACAAGACCGATTCGAGCGCCTGTTGAAAAATACGGAATAACAACGAAAGTGTGTACGGGATTCAATGATATTACACATTATATTATGCGATGACTGACTGTGTTGCTGAGTGCGGTAAGCATTTGTTGTCGGAGTTTCGGTTTTAGTAGTACGTTCGACAATCCGGCGAGAAATCCCGGGATGAACACTATCGATGTGTACGTGTAACGGCCCATTGTGTACCTGCAAAAGCCCGAAATCAATAACCGAGATAAGTATTTTTAGGAAAAATACAAATATTCTTGGGGGGGGGGGGCATTGCTGAATTAATTTCCATTCAAATTTGTAACTCGGAAATTTGGTTAATTAAACCCCTACAACTATAATTAACTCGACTACATTCTATAAATGGTCGTTATGTCAAATACGTCAACAGTAATACTGATTTCGTTGGTCTTGAATGAACACGTTGCAGATTACGGATTTAACGGAACCATATTGATTCGCACGATTTGGTCATGCTATTGTTTTAATAAAAATTTAACTGTACATTTCATTCTAAAATTAAACGATTCCTAAGCAAAAACGAGATTTTTATGCAAAATTTGAGAAAATTAGTTTGTTGTAACACACACATTTTTTTCAAAAGAGAAATCCCCGTTTTATCGTAAAAATGTTAAGAAAGAGCATCGAGAAATTTTTGCATAAACCAAAATTTAAAAAAAAAAATAGGTAGGTACCTATATAGTACTTACTATTTTTAATATTATAAAATTTATGTAGTTACTTGTTTCAGCTTTTTCTATATTTTAAAAAATGTAATGTATTTAGTTATCAGAGTATTTAGTATTCAGTGTTATCAGACATTACTGCATTAACATTGTCAGTGTAATAAAGTCACCACAGTAAAAATCGAAACTATAAATAATTTAGTTTTATGTTCCAAAAAATATTAATTAATTAAAAATGTATATCAAAATCAATGTTTACCCTCAAAATAAAGATTTGTTTTTAATTTTCCGAATTGTACAAGTTTTAAGAATCTATAAAGGAAAATCCCCCTCTCTCTGAATGAATGAACTCATTAAGCATTCCTATTCAATTACTATTTTACACTTAAAATATAATTTTATATGATAAATAACAAATTTTATATAACAATTTTAATGACTCATATCCCAAATTTAAAAAAGCCGGTCAGTAGGTTGTGGAAGCACTTCGCTCGTCGGGTGTCAGTATTGGTGGATGCACTTCGCTACTGGGCAAGGTACTTTTGGTGGATGTATTGAATTTGAAAGCAATAATAAATCATTGCATTCAATAAAACAATTCTGAGCGTAGCTTCGGTGTAGTATACATAACTCATATCATTTTTTTTTCTAGGGATCGATCGAGGCTGTTATTTTTATTTTATTTTTTAGTCGTGTTATTCATCATTGAAAATCACAATTTTTG
>JAIPRL010002142.1:21506-65501 GCA_025469235.1 Pemphigus obesinymphae | reverse complement strand
CTAGGTATTATCACCAAGTTATTGCTGTCCTAAACTTTTTTTTATCACACCCATAGAATGTAATAAGAACGTCATTATTAAAACATTATTATTAGGTATCTGTTTTTAAAATCTTAAGCAATAAAATGGTTGCGCAAAAAATACAAATAAATTATAGAAACATAATTATATTTATCATCGCCGCAAAACAATTATACGTTCGATAGAAAAATATTTTTGCATTAAAATCTATATTATATATATCTAAAAATAATAATAAATTATTTGGAAAATAAAATAATTTCAATACATTTTGTGATTTAACATAAACTAACTGCTCTTATAAATATAATAGATAGTTATTTAAATATATACTCAGTGAAATTAAAACAATCAAAATGAAATATTCTTAAAATATAACCAAAGAGTAAAATAATATTAGAAAAATATTTTTGGTCCAGAAAATTAACGTTTAAAAAATATTTCTTAAAAGGCATGGGAACGGGTTTATTTTAAGGATTTTTTCGACTTTTTAATTTATTTAATTTTTATATCCAATATTTTAATATTTAATTAACAGATATTTATTAATTTTCAATTTTATAAAACTATTTTAAGGAATCTATAAAAAAATATATGAATAAAATGAAAAAAGTCGATTCAAAGTAGAAATGTTCAAAATCTTTAAATAAAGAATATTTTATCTTTAATAATATGTCTTTTTAGTGTGTAAAATTTGCCTTAAAAACATACCTATTCTTTTTCGTCATATTAGACTGTAAGTCATTCGTTACAATTAATGAAAAACTGAAATCGTAGCCCCTATATAAACTTTTGTCTTTTTACAACGAAAAAACCCAATGACAAAAGTATTAAAAATTTAAGACGTCAGGACTTTTCCCACAAGACGGTTTTCATGGTATTATATATTTTATGGTCTACCTATAATACACCTTGCTATAATATTTAAAAAATATTTAAACATTCAAATATTTTTATTCGTAAAATGTTATCAATCGTAAATTTTCCGGATGGAAATGAATTTTTTTTACTTTCTGAAAATATTTTAAGAATATTTCATTCTCTTTTTTTTTAAGTCAACATCATGTCTGGTAACTTTAATATTTACTCTGCGAATATATCTCAGCATAAATTGAATCAAGGGCGTGTTTGAATTGAAGCAGTGGCCGATATCCTCATTTTTATTAATATTAAACATTAATATATTAAATTAACCGGTAACGTAATTATTTCAAAATACTATTTTTGTTATTTTTTAAAGTTGAAAAAAAAATAAAAATGAGGAAGTAGAATTATTATTTATTGGATATTATATAGATTGGATCCAGATTTCATGGACATGTTTTCTTAAAAGTGATTTGAAATTTCATAAATCGCCACATTGAATAAAATCGAAATCTTATCATCAATTTTCCTAAGTATGTTTAACGAAATGTAAGTGAAGATGAATCGTCGAAAATTTCGAGATACATAATAATATAATAAGTACCTACTAATCGTATATACAACTATATATATACTTAATTTAATTTAACATTGAAAAATTTAAAAATTATCAAAAAAAATAATTACCAAGCAGTTTTTTCAGTTTTTAAGATACAATTAAATGGCTTGTGTATACATTAGTTAAGCTAGTTAAATTTTCCGAATTTTTTATTTTTTTGACAGGCAGACAGATCATTGAAAAAACTCGAATGTCCATTTTTTGCAATATTTAATATATAAATGCCCTGAAAACATCGTGACAATTATTAGATATAGGAATCAAAATTTTCAAAATATCTATAACTATTATTGACATAAAAAATCATCGAAAATTGTGAATTTAAACATTTATTTTGATTAATATCAACATGTTTATAATGATATATTGGCGTCATGTGGGTTTGTACGGTATGTTTGTGTACAGTGCCGCCTATACACGTACATACCGATTATATATTATTAGTTATTAATTGCTAAAAAAATTTAACTGAATATATTATAATACACGTATAGAATATTGATATTATAATGACATAATACAATAAAGTTGTAGTACCTATAGATATACATTCAACAACGATATCATATATTATTATATGTATATTTTCAGTCTTAAAAGTTCAAAACCCTTAATAGTTTAACAATAATAAGTTTAATACGAATTAAATATCTGACTATTAAATATTTCAGACGTAATGGATTGAATAAAGACGTTTGGTGAATTTATTGCAAATTATAAAAATTCAATAAGTTCACACGATGATAAAATTATACAATATAATAATTATATAGTAAAACATTGAAATACATAATATATTTTGAGAACTTGAACAAATGACTATTCGTCTATCGGTTTATATACCTATATTTTAGGTATATTATAAAAATTATTATTACTGATAATAATATATATCGCATTTACGTAGGTCTTAATCGTCTATATAATATATACTATTAATATAATATGTTTACAAATTAAAGTTAGTTAAAAAAATAAATGTATAATTAATACTAATTTAAAAATAAATTAAATACAAATATATAATATCTACAACAATAATCACTATAAGTAATACGACTTCCCCTTAATGTTTTGGTATAAGTCAAAAAATCCGGTATATGAGCAGCAATTACACATTAGGTAAAAGCGTGTAATTGCTAATTATTATAATATTCTATATAGATACAAATTAAACGTAACAAATAAGGTAATAATAAGGTAATCACAATATATATATATAAAAATAATTGATATACCTATAGTAAAAAAAAATGATTGATTTAGGTATGGAAAAATTTCGAATTTTTCAAAATAAAATTGTATGTATTATTGATAAGATTGTAATTACGAGTATATACTATGAACGACTAGTAATGATATCATTTTGACGGAACGCAGAATGCTATATTATATATTATACTTAATTATAGTATTGTACATACGGTATGATAACATAATAAATTATTATAAAGCCATAAAGGTATCAGAGGTAAATAAAAGTATAGTGTTTAAACGTTTAAAATGTCATCAAAAAACAAAAATGAGCGTTAAAAAATGTACATTAAATTGAAATAATACATTTAAAAGTAAAATAAGTAAAACTTAAAAAAATAGACCTATAAAGAGTATAAATATAGTAAACACCTCACACCTGCGTTCATAAAAATAAATATGATTATAACGTAGTACGTAGATATTTTAACATTATAAATTAAAAATGTCATTGGTACCTATGCCTAATTACAAAACAAAAACAAAACACGCATACAATATTACATTATTTTGAATATCACAATAATTTTATAACCTTTTGAGTACATTTTCAATTTGTTTATACTATATATAATAAATATACAATAATAAAATGTGAATCCAGTAAGTATATCGTATTTATCGCATACTATTATTATTATTATTATTATTATTATTATTATTATTATCTATTATAACTTATACAGAATACAGAATGGCATTCTAAATGTTAATTAAAATCGAAAAACCAATTTTCCTAATATTATTGTTCACGTATTAAATGTTGTATAGTTAATGTGTACGTTCCTAAAAACTAATTCAATAAGTATAAATATATAATATAATATATATACCTATAATATAACTATAGAATATTATAAATATTGATGAGGAATCCGGTCATTTTGTAGGTAATTATAAAATTATATGATTTTTAAATGTATATAAATTAAATTCATATGGGTAGTAGGTAACTATATTATATAGCTGTAGATTATAAGGTACCTATATGTAATTTCATTAATATTGTTGGAAACTGGATATGTATATATAATATTATATATAGTAATAAATATTATTACCTAAGTAAAAATTGTTATTAATAGCGAAAAGTACCCATTACATATTATTATTATATCATCGACTGAATTGACCAGATGCGGAGATCATAGAATATTGTACGATTGTATAAAAATATTATAAAAAAAAATTAAAATAAAACAAAAATAATAATATATTATTTTAAGATATCCGATGAAAATGTCTATAGATAATTGATTAAAATTATTGTTTATAAATAATACAAGATCAGACACGCCACACGAAGTGGTGTTTTGTAATATTTTACTATATATCTATATATTGTTACAAAGTTCATTAAACATTCTTCTAGTTATTATTATTATTATTATCACGGGGTCAAAGAAGAAATTCTTCGAGATAGTGAACTTCGTTCGATTCGACTGAGGATTTTGTTGATCACTTTTAGCCGGACTTCTATGCTAGTATTTGCTAAAAGGTCCACCTGTAAAAAAGGAAAAAAACTTAATTATCTTGCAAATACTTATGTTATTATTCAGATTTATATGAGACTTCGGTATATTCAGTATAGGAACTTTTTATATAGACAAATAGTAGGTACCCGAAAAGTATCTTGAATACTATTTTGCCAGCTAGCGTTAACCAATAATTTTTATTAAAAAACTCGCATTAGTATAATATTTTCTTAATTTCATCATCTTAACAGCGTCTTAAAAATACGTAACAAATAACAACAATATTATACAGATAACAATATTATCTATAATGCTCTACGACTCTCTAAATATTAATTTTTCTTTCACAAAAATTGAAATAATATTATAATTGAACAACAAAAATAAATTATATATTTAAAATCAAATGTTTCCTAAAATAAAAATTCAATCCTGAGCCAGCCAAAAATGATTAAATTATAAATATTCTTAGTTATATATTATATACAGTATCAATGTTCCATAGTCAATTTTTTTATTCATTCAACTGTGAGTAATTTTTTATCAGTAAATAAAATCAAATTAGTAAAATTGGAATAAGATTCATCATTCATATCTCATCAAAGGTTCCCAAATTGAGTAATATAATACATATATTTTTTTTTTTTCGATAAATCTTACCTTGTTGAGAAAATTGGATTTTGTAAAATTAAAATTCAAAATTTCAACATCTAGCTGTGGTGTTATGTTTGATTTTTCTGTAATATATACATAAATCGCCCTACATTAAAATCCTTTACTTTGAAAATAAACTGCGGGTAAATTTTAAAAATATAATTTAATTATTGTATTATCAAATTTCTATTTTTTTTTTTTATATATTTTACTTGTTATTAAAATAAAAACTTGCTTAAACTTGTTTAAGCGGACGAACACTGAGGAAAACAGATAAGTAGGGTATTGGATAAAATGTTATTACCTATACTTATTATCGGCAATCGTTTTATTTTTTTTTCTAGGATATTTTAAAATTAATTATCAAAAAATTATCGAGAAATACGATAGTAATATATTTTCACTATCAAATTATAAATAAATAAAATATTTTAAAATGTATTTAAACATTTTTCAATTATAATTGTTAAATAATAATTATTCATATGTACTTAAAATTGCCTATTTAGAACCCCTTATAACAAATTTGCTGCCATCCTCATCGTGACACATTGTGTCTAATTATTACTATTGTACTTAATTACTTATAAATATAAAAATAAATACCTATTCGGTAATAAAAAAATTCCATTTGCATTCTTATTATTGTTATTATGTTTTATTAAAACATATTATATTAATAAATATATATATATACATATATTATAAAAAATAACAATATATATAATATATATACCCATATAAGTAAAATAAATGGATATTATAAAAAAATAATATATATATAAAGAAAATGTGCCCAGAGTATTCAAAACTAATTATAAGAAACTAGTTTCGTCTATAAGTCGTCATCATTCATCAGTTATATCAAGTTTCTTTCAAAAAAATTTTATTATTTGAACATTGGATTGGCAGGCCATTATAAATACCTATATATAAAATTCAAAAAATGTAATACCCTTATAATATGTATTTATTTTCATTTTTATTTTATAAGAGTATTATATTTTTTAAATTAATTAATTTTAAATAAGTATATATACTAATATCTATTATAATAATAACATTCAAGTATTAAAGTATAACCGTGTTGATATACTATAAGAAGGAGTACATTATTATAAAATCACAAAATACAAATTATAAATAATAAGTAGGTAGCTACATGATTATTAGAAATTCGAAAAGATTAAATAGTATATATCTTGCCCTTAATATATTTTAGCATACCAATTTTATTTAAGTATTGTAAAACATTTGTAAGTATGTGTAAAATATTTCAAACAAATACTATGTCATTTATATATTTTTTTTTACAAAACTTCTTATATACGTAATATGTACGGTTTAAATATATAATGTAAATCATATGTCATAAGTTAGCAACAAATAAATATTATTTTAATATTATTATAAAAGTCTTGATATTATACATGCGAGTAAATATACACACGGTTACTCGCATGTATACTCACATGAGTAAACCTAACCTATAATATTATACTTAGGTGCATAAAAAACTCTTGAAAAAAAAAAAAACACCTACTCGGTAAACTGATATTGAAATACGTAGAACGTTAATTTGTTGTTTCAAGGACTCGAGGTAGTACATCGTATACTTAAAAACGAAACGACTACGGGTTTTCGAAAGAATAAATTGTATATATTAAGTATACACTATGCGTACCTACACATATAGGGGGGGGAGTTCGATTTAGGTAGTCTGGTTTGTCTTATATTATACTGAAACGCGTAGTTGTAAAATCATACTATACGCTTGTGAGGTCATTCAAATTTTACCAAAATAGTAGTATTACATTATGTGTGTATAAAACATGTATAACCTATAAGTATACTATACTACTATATAACACATATAATATATACGTTGTTCGTAATTGGACCTTATTAGGTGATACCGAAAAAATTATCTACATTGTTATGTCATAAATTAATGTGCGTAAGTATATTACATAATAACACGGCTATAATATAATATAGTTTAGGTAACAATAAAACCGTATATATAATATTATACATCGAAAACGAATCGCGTTTTGAGATACACTTACATCAAAAAAAAAACCACCACCACCACCACCACCACCACGCCGCGTTATTGTAGCGTTTACATTATGATAATATCCGAAAATATATACTTAGGTATATATACATTATATATACATTTACATACGATCTGAAACGTGTACATTATCATATTATAACAAATATATATTATAATATTATTATATTTTCAGTGCGGTGGGTGCGAGCTGGACGAATTGAATTAAAAACAAAAATCAAAATCGAAATTGCGTCTCATTTTACCCGATATCGAAAATCACGAGAAAAAATTGAAATAAAAATACGATATACCTACTGTCAACGACTATATATTATACAATGTCGAGTTTATGCGGTTAGTAATAAAAGTTAAAATTACTTAACGAAAAGCAATCTCAACTCTATACGCATTTAGAGTAAAATCGAAAAAAAATATTAACTTTTGTAATTAGATAAAAGTTTATTAAATTAATAAATTTGATCACATTTTACTCTATTAAATATTACGTATATTATAATATATCTATACGCATTTATTAATAATTCATTATTATATTTTTTAATTTCAAATTAAATATTCAAATATGTAGGTACTAGCTGTATATAGGTATAACGGACTCACGAAAATCGTTAGCCATGTATATATTACGAACAATTAACGGTAAAAAGTTTAGTATTAACTATTAATACAATGTCTGCAATTTTAACTAATTAAGTCAGTTATAGTTAATAACTGCAATAATTATTAACTAGTTAAGTTAAAAAGCTTAAAAAAAAATTGTTAAAACGTTTTAACTACAGTACCTATACCTTTAAAAAAAAATTTTTAGAAATTAAATATCAAAATTCAAATTCTTAAATTATTATAGTATTTGCATTTATAATTATTATTAAATATTTGAATACTTTTTTAATCAAATACTTTTATCTGTATTCATTTTTTTTTTTTTTACAATGTTGGGTAATATAATAATAATAATAATACACCCTCGAACAAAAGTATAAAATTACAAACAATAAAAAGTTAACTTCTCTATAATACCTATAACATCATATTATATATAATATAAAATAATATTATTTTTGTTCTTTAGATAGATTTAATATATGATTTATTCAATAATTTGAATATAACCCAAGGCAATAATTTATGGTATTTGCATAATATTTATTGCATGCCCGAAATACACTATTAATTTATGCAAACATTTTTTTTCGCAATATATAATATTATGCGGAATTCGTAAGTATTGTTTTTTCATTTCAAAACCTAATATATAATATAAAGTATATCTTATAAAGGGATATCGTATATATTACGTACAGGAATTTAAATTTGGAAACCGGTTACTTTGGTTATTCAAAAAGGGTTGCGTTGAAATTAATTTTTCACACATTCGCCCAAAATATAATAATTTTAGGTATAATGTAAACTATATAAAAACTCCGTGTCATTATCATATTATGATGCGTAGTCAAAATACAGAAAGAAAAACGACGACCAAATATAATATAATATTGTTATTATAATGTATTATTATGTTAGCGATCGCTATAATAGTAGTTTTTTTTTTTTTAACGCGTACTTGAATTTGTCAACGTAATTACTTATTCTGTTTTTCTGGGTTTTATTTCTGTGTGTTCGCATGCATATGATTATATAAAAAAAAAAAAATGAAAATTGTAGATTCCACTCATTAAAAAAATATATATACACGTTTTTGGTAGCTTAAGTACACGTTATATATTTTTCGTAGTTCAACACGGCGTTACATTCCGAAATCGAGTTTAACGGCAGCCGTGTCGGGTTCGAGAAAACTACCCGACCGCGGTGGTATGAACCGGCGCGCCGGTCGCAGTCACATTTTATACACACGGACACGGATGCACACGTGCACGTCGAGCGAACGCTCTTGCGTCATTTTCGCGTCCTCGGCGACTAGGGCCTCATGGCGTGTAGACGGCGGCTGAAGGCGTCGCGGATCGGTCCGCGCCGGTGACCGTTCGCCGCGAGTGCAACACCGGCCGGTCGGATGTCGACGGTACCAGGGGCGTAGGACGAGCGTCGCCTGTCCGTCGGTAGTGTCCGCGCCATAACCGCGTGGAAACGGTCTGCGGTACCAGGGGCGCTGCACGTAGACGCGCGCGATTCCATCACCGGCAGGGATGTGACGACGCGACGGCGACGGTCGCCTCTCCCGTGCCGCCCACCACCGACACCGACAATCGTCAAACGCGGCGGTCGTGATGATGCGCCGTATCAGCTGTGGGAGGGGGGACGAATTGGTTTCTTTTTCAGCGACAATAACGACAAATAACGATGCGTTATACCTGTTATTCACATATTTTAAGGCGAAAAGTCAACCTTACGAACGTGCCTTTTTTTCAAATTTCTAAAAATAAGAGCTACACCGGGTAATTTTATACTTTATAGTTACTTTATGAGTAAAAAATGATGTCACACGAAAAAAAATCATTTTGGTTTGTTAATATTATGGTTCGATTTACCATAATTTAGTTATAATAACGACTATGCCTATATATATAATTACGAATTTCAAATGATTTTACATTTGCGGCGACTAAAAATGCAATAACAGTTCACTGTTTGGATATTGTTCGTTTGAAGACATGATGGTTATAAATTACAAACAAATTAATTAACAACTTTAAGTAATCGTTACCAAAATACCAAATAAAGCCAATAACAAAAACACGTTAACTATATTATACCAACACAACATCATTTTTTTTATCGTCCAATAGATATCAAACCACAGATAACTTTGAAATAAAATTATTAATAATAATAATTTTCATATTATCTGTGATCAAACGACGTAGAAATTAAATCGTAATCTAGTAATTCTATAGATAATATTATTTATCAATATCACGAATAAAATATTAGCATAGAATGTTAAGTATTTTAGGTAGGTATAGGTACAAGAATGTTCACAAAACATATTATGATAATCAGTATAATAAAGAGTTTTGTAAAGGCAATTTTTATGAAATTTTAAGAAAAATGAAAATCCGACAATTTGAATATGTTTAATTATATTTTAAAATGAATTAAAAAATAGTCTTGTGTCAATACCTTTTTCATTGTTGTGTAATTGCGATATTTGTTTAAAAAAGTATGTCTACACAAAATTACGATTACTCGTTTCCTAGTGATTTAAGAGCAAAACCATCTATTAATAAATCCAAAGTTGACAATATTTTGGAAGAAATGTGATATTATTTTTTCAATAAACTAAATATTTAGCATACTATATAACATTTAAAATTCTTCTTTTTTTTTAGTTTTTTAAACAGCTGTAACTTTTTTTATAGATATTATTTGTTGTCAACTTTTCGATTATATATAATAGGTGTTTTTATTCTTTAACCACTGTGAAATGAATTATCGTCATTCTGCGCACATATTCTCATATAATACTCATCATGGTTAGCGACTTACATATTATGTATATACACGTTTTCGGGTAGAAGGAATTGAGTATTTGAATAAAGAGTTTCTGATAGCAAATTCATTCTAGTTAATACTGTACAAAGATCATATTTTTCAATTTCCTCAGTAGTTTTATTTAGCGCACAGAAAAACTATAAAAATAACAGAAAATTTTAATAAATCTTCAAAAAAAAATACTACACCGAGCTTTGCACAGAATTGTTTTATCAAAAGAAATAATTAATCATTGTTTACAAATTCAATATACAGCATCCACCATTACACCACTAATATTGTATCCAACGAGCAAAGTGCTTCCATCTCCAATTGATTGACTTAAAAAAAAAAATCGTTTTTAATGATTATGATTCAGACTTAAAAAAACCAGAAAAAACACAAATAATTGCAAATTAGCATAAAAAATGCAAAAAAAAACATTTAAAATTGTATTTCTTTATATAAAGGTTAATAAATTTATTATATACTTAATAACTTTGAATAATTACAAATAATACGACCACTTACAATGTATACATTCTGTTAGATAATTTTGGGTAAAACTTATATAGTGGTAGTCAAGATATTTAACTGCTAAAATATATTTATGCGCAAATATATATATGCAAATTAGAAAATTTAATTCAAATATATAGATTTCGTATTTTAATTGAAATAAATCAGGTACGCCTATCAGAACTTAGAACAAAATATATATTATAAAATAGAATAAATTATTATGAAATCAAACATCTAAAAAAGCAATAAAAACGAGTAGGTACTTATGAATAAAAAAACTAAAGTTACACGGTTTATATAAAATTTCAAAAATTCATTAAATTCAACTTAGACATCAAAAATAAATATACTTACATATATTTGTTTCGAAATCTAAATCCCATTAATGTAGAGCAAATAAATACTATCGGTGTTTCCAAACAACTTCAAATCTTAGTATTATTATTTTTAACACAATTCATTGCAGCTAATTATACCATACATTATATTGTATTTCATTTTTGAGAGCAATACCCTACAAATTGTATAATTAACGTAAACTTTTCAAGTATGCCAAGTAGTCCTTAATGTCGTAAAACTCGTCGCAAATGAAACAATATTAAACGATGATGGTGGAATAGATGCTATAATGAATCAATTATTAACTGAATATAAACCTTGTTTGCATTATATATTTTGATTTTGTAAACCCAGAAAACTTGTTTATAAGTATATTATAATCAAATATATAATATAACAGAGTAATTTTTTATGGTGCTCACCTAATTTTCTCTGTTAATATTTGTAGGTATTTATCTTTTTAATTTTTGTTTTTGTAATGATTTTTAAAAAAAAGTTAAATTTGTTTACAATTTTATATTCTTGTAATTTTAAAATTTAATCATTTTCTTAAATGGAATACCTATATAGTATAAATAATATATTTGATAACTGGACGCTAGAAATTTTTCTATCATTTATTATAACGAATATCAATAAAATATAATAAAATCAACAGTTTATTATTTATAAACATTTAAAGTTTAAATATGAGATAGGTGTGTGGAGGAACAAGAAAACTTTTTATAGTACTTAGTTCTTCTAAATTTTATAGCTAATAAATAATTAACTGTTGGTTCAATATTCAACATTGATACATAAACAATTTTATAAAAAATATTCTTATAATAATATAAGTAGGTAAACAATTTAAAAAAAAAAATAAGAATAAAAAATAATGAAAAACTAACATTTTATAGAAATATAGTGAAATAATAGTATCTTAAACTTGCAAAAAATAAAAATGAAAAAAATATAAACATTTACCGAGAAACTATAGGTGAGCACGACAAAACAATCATTCTGTATATTATATATTTTATTATAATATATACTTATAAACAACTTTTCTGAGTTTATAAAATTACAATTTATTTCTTACAATATACATTTAATAATATTGAGTACAAAAAATCCGATAAGTGACAATTTAGTGGTGTGGTAGAGGACTTTATATTGAAGCACGTGCTTCGTTGTTTTCTATTTCAAAAATTTATTTTTTGAAATTTCAATTTTATAATAAAGTTATATATTTATGTAAATGGTTGGAATTTAAAAATAGTTGTATCTCTTTACGAAATTGAAATTTTCAAGAAAAAAGGCTCTTCTGTAACATATGTAGCTGATAATGATTTCATCTATATACATTTAGTAATAGGTCATTTATTTACTCTAATATTAGAAATTACGAAGTTCTGATAAGAATGTTGGATGAAAATCTCGTATATTAATAATTGGTTAGACGAAGACAGAAAAATATTTATACTACGTCCTCTTACCGACGTAAAATTTAATTATAAAAGTTCAAATCTAACCTTACCTAATCTGACCTAACTTTACCTAACCTATCGTGACATCGTTTGTTATTTATAAAGATACATTTATACGGGTATAATTATACCAATCTACGATTATGTATTGTAAAAATACGGGTGCAAGTGTACGTGTACACTACTATTATTACTATTACTACTATTATTACGGAACGGGCGTATTATATAAGCGAAGTGACGAACGTCGGTCAAAATAATGTCAAATAAAAGTATATAGTTTAATTGTGTACTGTGTAGTATAACCTAATAATTTCTTCGGTATTTACATGTTAATTTTTATAAAAATTCAATTTTATAGGTATATACATATACATATATATATATGTATTTTTTTTTTGCAATTCACGATTGTCGAAATTATGAGCGCAGAAAATAAAACAAGGTTTTCGTCGTCATGACAGCGTATACTATTTACAAACATTTTTTTTTTCATCATTAGACCGTAAACAATGATAAATAATATTATATACCTACATATACCTATACAACTATATAGGTACAAGTACAACATAGCTTGTATAACCTTGTACTCAAATTTCAAATATTAGTACCCGAAAACAATCTAAAAATTATACAATCTTATAAATAGGTATACCTTTATCTGATTATAAATTTAAATACATACTTATACTTAAGTACCTATAATATAGAAAATATAATTGTACACTTTGCATGGTATATCTAATTAAAATTATTAAGATATTCAAAAAATTAACATGATATATATATATATATATATATATGATTTCGTTAACCTTGCAGTTATATTAAAATTTAGAGTCTTGCAAATTAAAATTACAAATTTCATAAAAAAAACCAAAAAAAAATAAAATTTTTGAAATTTCCAGAATTCTATTCAATAAAAATATATTAATACGTATATAAATAAATAGATCATCTATAAAATATTAAAATATATAATATCAAATCGGTAAATCGGTAATCGGTTTCTAAAATTTTAAAACAACTAATTATAACAAAAAAAATGCAACCGATTATAGAACAAAAAAAAACCACAAATGTAGACATCTAAGACAGTATTTTTTCGATCAAAATACAAACTATATGTGATATAGGCGTATATATAATGTTAAAATAAATGTTTTTGTTTGGAAACAATAATATCATAAACAACCATGATGATGCTAACATTTAAATTTAATCAACTTTATATGGGAACCCATAAATGATAAATTATAAAGGTCATATTAATTTTATTCGAAAGTAAACAATTCATAAAGTAGGTAATAATCAATTCACAAATTAGTTCACTGTTCAGCAGTATATGGGGTTCATTAATCTTCTATTGAAAAAATAAATATCTAAATAAAATATGCATTCATAATTTTTTGCAAAACAAGATATAGGTACCTATTACAAATAAGTAATTTTTAGTACCTATTTGATAAGTACCTTATTATTAATCTAAAATTAATTAAATTATTTTAATTTAAATAATAATTATTCTTTTATTTATTTGTTTTTTTAATAAATATATATATATATATATATATATATAATAAATTATATATATAGGTATATAAATATATATATATAGAATTTAATGTTAATAATTATAACATTGAACCGTTTTATTATTTATATGTTATCATTTACTATGTTAATCAGTATGATTATTAATACGAGGTAGGTATTAAAAAAATAAAATATAAATACTTCGAAATAAATTATTTAATGGATTTTTATTAGTTTTTAATATCTCCGATACTTTTTTTGCTGCAGTATAGCGATTTTTCAAAACAATTTTTAACACATATAATTATTTTACGATATGCATGTAACTCTATTTCTAAAATATGACTAATAATAGTAAACTATTACCTACCTAATATAATAATACTAAATATAGTATTCAGTATTTTTATGTGCAATGAAAAAATAATATTTGACAGTATATTGTTTATTTGATATAAATTTGTACTTGATAAAAACTAAACGTAAAAAACACTTCAGACAACAACCATTTATCTAAGTATACCATTTTAATCTAAGTAGGTATATAATTGCGTTATTATTGTAATAATGAAATGTAGGTACTTAAAAATTAAATGATGGCTGCTTAAACAGTGTTTATATGTAGAAATTCAGTTTGAAAATATAATAACTTAATAAATTTAATTTTATTTATTTTGTATATCAGTAGGTATATAATAATAATAGGTACCTATGTGTAAAATAATTTAGTACAACCATTTTATCGAATTGTAATGTAATATCGAGGCAAATCGTTTTTATGTAATAATTTATTATATTTTAAGTATGTTTTCTCAAAAAAATTGATTATTTATGTAATAAAAATAATATTTAGTTTCAGTATAATTATTTAAATTAATAAAAAAGAAAATTATATAAAACGGTATATCGTATACATAATGTGATACTTCAATACTTAATTATGTTGTTTGAATAAGATATTATGGCATTCCATTTTCCATTAAATAATATTATATATTATTATCAAATTAAAATGGCTACGAGTAAAAATATAATCATCAAGTTGTATTCAAAATTTCAAAACTAATTTCTATATGCACGCATATATTTTAGGTGTCTTTATGATCTGTTTCGAAATTTCTACTGAACTAATTATATTTCTAGTATTTGTCGATAAACTATATAGAAACATATTATTTTTCATTTTACAGTCAATTAATTTAGTTAGGTCACATAATGTGTTAAATCAGCATGTAGACAGTCTTGGTCACAATAAAATATGTTAGACACTCCAAAAATTTAGCTCATTGTAGTTTTGCAACAATTTTCAAATAATCGTTATATTATGGTAACTCTGTTCGTCAGAAATTCGTAATTTAATTGGTTGTATATTCAACTTAAAAACACTAGGTATAATATATTATTTTATTTCTGGCCAAAATCTTTATGAACAGTGTCAACATAATGTAAATGTTTGTTCTCGCCTGAGTAGGCACCTATTTTATTTGTGAACACACTCAAATACGAACAAATTTCCGCGAGTAAATGTTAAAATAAATGTTATAAAATGTTCATGATAAGTTTTGATATTGTATAATTTCTCTCGAATTTCGATCATTTGTACTCAGGTTAATAGTATCATATAGGCTACTTCATATATACTACTTCGGCTGAATTTAATAGTTTTAACTTTAACATTGAAATTTGAAACTGACATAAAATTTTGTCGACACTGAACGTCTATTTGGCGAATATTTCTTTTGAACATGGCCCAGAGATCAACAACTTAGGATCGTGCTCAAGATTATTTGCGAACAACCGCGAACAGAATATTCGCGTTCGAGGTAACGTGTCTATACTTAGGCAATTTGTAATATAAATCTGAAAACCGTCACGAGATTACACTGAAATACTTTTTTAAAATGGCGAACCAAATTTTTTGGGACGGTTATATAAGACATTAAGACTACGTGTGATTTTAATATCAATACGTCCATTCTGGTTTAACGTATTCTGTGATTAACCGGTGACTCTTTCAATCTATTTAAGTTGAAAATAAATACGTATTTAGATTACTTACGTGAGCGTTTTGTCCCAGGGGCAATAGTGACAACAGCCACCACGTCCAGGCGGGGCCATCGTCCAATTGTTCCCAATTTAGCTCTGTGGACGGTGGAAAGCCAACTGTTCTCAGAATTTCGGATTTTATCTCTGGCCGAAAACCGTTGAACCACGATAAGCCCCGCAACCGAACGTCGTCGTGTAATTTTCTTAAATCTTACACACACAAACACACAATCAAATCAGGAAAGAAGTTTCATTTAGATTTATAAAATAAAATAAAACCATAGATACAATGCCAATAATATGAGTTTTTTTAATGTGAATATTCTGATCAACAACGCCTGGACACTAACCTGATATCTTTTTATGAGGAACTTTTTCGTCCTGTATGTATCGAACTTTAGCCATGTCGTAGCCATCGTGTTCTTTTCTGACTATCACTTTAAACCTTTGAGTTCCGATGGTCGATATGAAAGAACATCCGTTACCCATCATTATCCTATCTTTGATTTCCAATACGGTCCCGTACTCGGCGAACCTATATAAAGTAGGATAATGAACCATTTAATAAACGTGAATATAGAATTTTTACAGCATAATATGAGACAAATATGATTAATATATATTGACGGAAAACCCTTAATTTTTTTACTTAAACCCTTTGATTTTTAATTGACTGATCAAAATTGTATGGGTTTTAGTTTGGTCGATGGAATTTACATTTGTTTTGGGAGGACCTTTCATAAAAAAAATTAACTACTAGAACTTTTCGCCGATATCGATCATTATGATAAACATCGAGATTAAAGCTATTATATAATAGGTGTATTTAAGGGTATAATATACGAACTTCATAGGAGGACAGCAGTGGCTGATCATGGCAAATCTCCGTGTACCCGATTCTATGCACCTTCTAATCATCAACCTATATCGGGGCTCGAACACGTGTAGTGGACACGACACCGACGGAAAAGCGTTGGTGCACACGAATACGGGCAAATATGTGCTGTCGTATTCCACTTCCAGTGGTTTCCAGTTGATCGTCCGCATCAGACGATATTTTGGGTACTTTGAACAGATCAGTTCATCGACAAACTCGACAGTGTTCTTTTTGCTCAGCGCTAAGGTCTGAAAACAATGTGATACCGACATTTTTATTTTATATACCCACGACTTCGAGGGTCTATAAATAATGAAGGGATTTGGAGGGTTTGAAATCAAACCTCACCCATTAGAGAAATAAATTCATATTAGATAATAATAAATTATAAAAGGAGGCACACTAACTAAAACCAATTCATCCACTTTATTCTAATCTATAATAATTGGAGTTTTAGATTTATGAAAATTTCAAATTTTATTTTGTATACTTATGTATATTCTTATTAGGTAATTAGATTTAAAAAAAAACAGCTAAATTAGCTTCATGTTTAAATTTAAATATCTAAATTATTCTTAGACACAATTTTAATTTGTATATTTTTGCATACCTAGTATCTACATTTTACTATGCATATTTTGACAGGTTTTTTTTCTAAAATATAATACATATTTTATTTAAAACCATTTAGTTTTTCATAATTAATTCTGTACAAAATTTACTATTTAATGGTAATACATAGATAGGTATTGCGCTGATGTATTTAAAATCCCTCTTCCTAATTGCTTGCATTGAAAATCCATCCTCATATAGAGTCAAGTATTTGATGAAATTACCACACATACTCATAAGGTCCATAATACAAAGTTGAAGAGGAGGGGGAAAGTCTTTAAAAGTCTTTAAATCACGTCTTCTGAACGAATTTGTAGGGCTGGTGATTTTGGAATCTAAGAAAAAAAAAGTCCCGGAAAAAAAGTTCAAGAAAAAAAATGTATTAATTAGTCTAATTTAAATGTACCTAGTATTAATTTTTAGTCCATAATTACACTGATTTTTACCATGTTAAACACCTCCTTCGGACTTTTTCTTAATATTTTAACATTTAGATTTTAAACCTTAAATACTTGTGAACTGACACTATTATTTTGTGTTATTTTATTTGTGAACGTGTATTATATTTAAATAAAAATAAATTAATTTGATAACTCAAATCAAGTGTTTAAATTAATTTATTTTTAATTTAATATTTCGTCGTTGTGCGAAATATTTTGTAACCTAATCTCTCGTGTACGTTCGGAGGATACAACACGAGGGACATTGTTGATTTTGTAACTATATATATATATATATTATATGTATAAGTCTATAGTCGGTTAACAAATAGTTTATAGAATTCTAAAATAAGAATGAAATAAAAAATATAATCTAAAACCTCGTCTAGATTTGGTACATATCATAGTATCATTTATTCATTTACTGCGAGCGGCCTGCAGGTCACTCGGCACGATCGATCAGGAATACCTACATAAATGTATTTATTTTTTTTTTAATGTGTTTTTCAAATGTTATGAAATTGCATACTTTTATCAAAATTATTGATTTTTTTTACCAAATATTGTTTTTAGGACTTTTTTTTCCGCAGACCGTAATTTTAATTGGGACACGGCACGAAAATAGTACCTAAATAACTATGATACATATTATATACCAGTATAATATTACATACCTATAGATTACTATCGATTATTATTGGTGGGTATTAATATAGCAATAAAATGTAATACTCACAGGTGGTAATGACGTTAAACACAGCGGACAGTGGAAACTGTAATCGAAATTGTGCTCCAGACATTCCATGCAGTACGTATGACCACACGGTGTCGTCACCGGATTCCTAAATATTCCACAACAGAGAACGCAATTGAAATCCGATTCGTCCAGTAACGATTTGTCGACTTTTAGGGTATTATTATTTTGAATAATCGAAGCGTAATCTAAAAATACAAATAAAAACAATACAGGTATAATATAGAGGTAACCCATGGTTTGAATTTCATTGACATTCATCAGCAAGCACGGTTAATTTCGTATACAATTGCGTGACCAAAATTTAAACGGTCTTATTGTGTCTTGTATCGCGTAATTGAAGTTCACGTCTCGTGAAAATAACATGCCATAACACTTATGAAATATTAACATTACTTAACAGTGTTCAGAGTATTATATATGTATAATATTGAAACGTAACATAATGGTATTATCCGTATAAAAAGTTATATAATGTTTGAATAATAATAAAATTATGTGCCGCAAAAATAAATGCCTATTTATATAATTAATAATTTACATAATACGCACGTAAATGTTAATCAATATTTTCGAAAACCAAAATATAATTTAAAGGATACAGTAACTATTTCTATATGTATGACCGTCTTACTTTTAATGTGCATTGTTTCGACTAAAATGTGTTGGATTAATTCGGTTATCGTACTGATTTCGCAGAGTGATTTATTCAAAATGTGTTCATGTTCAACGGGTTTCTAAAAACAACACGATAATAATAATTTATCGTTTTATATTTTATATTTGAAAATCATTATAAAATATTCATCATCTGTACTTTTATTAAGGCGTTAATGTTATTTTCGAATTCGCTATGGATTAACGTGTTGAAGTACGATGTCAAGTAGTCACGAGAAATGGGATTCCAACTATCCAAGTCTGGAGCTTCGGTCTCCTTATTGTACATTATTAGTAGCCTTTGTAGCACCTCGCTGACTTGTGACTTGAGCTTTTGCAGGTTTTCGCCGAGTACTGCGCTCAACGAATACTCTAATAACGCCTCGTGATATTTTCCCAACGACAGCAAAGTCATCCCGCGTGTAAAATGACCCTGATTCATTATAAGTATTCATTCATAAGTACCATAATATAGGTATACAAATATTTTAAGTGCAAAAATTATAGACATACTTTTGACCATTTTGGTCTCATTTGCACCACACGGTCGGCATCCAAAAGAGCATTTTCATTGAGCCCCAGTTTAAGCAATGTTCTCGATCTAATGTTCAACAAGTCATAATTTTCACTTCCTGAAAACGACCACAATACAGTTAGGCGAGTACAATATTATACATCACAATTAACACTAATCAATAATAGCTTATGAAAAGTGACGTCATTTGGATAGAATAAGTGTATGCAGTTTTCCCACCTTGAAATTCTTAAAACGTGTGAATTTTTGTATTGGTCTGATCATAAGTTTACCTTTTAACGTGACATAAACAAAAACAACGTCATTTATACAAAAATACTGTCTATAGACCAGAATTATTAATTAAATAATTGTTTTTTTTATATACGTATTTGTATGACATCATTAATGTATAACTAGATTACATATTATTATTGATATGGTTTCAAAAATACAATTATTTTTAAATTAAATAATCACTTAGGTTATACTTGGTTCGAAGGTGATCATTTTATACATGACTTATATAACAGTGTTATTTGATATTTCTACCATACAATTTTACACATATATAATATTTTATACTTACAAAGCGTTTCAATAAAATTATATTTTAGCCAATATTTTGTTTGGCGGGAACATTCGTTTTTTTAATTGAATTTTCACCTATACGACTTCGTTAAATAAAATAAATTGTATGCGAAAATTGCGGTCGATTGTTTTTTAAGTTCGTAAACGAATTACCTTTTTACCATTCTATAAGGTATCACTACATATTATTAAGTATACACAAATTTTCTCGAAATTATGGTGCAATATCCGTTTTAACAAAATATTGATAATAATATAATTAAAAATGAGCATAAATGACCCATGTGACCTCGAGACCTAACTCTCATTACTTAGATCAACAAATTCTAAACCTATTAAATATTATTAGATTTCACGGTGATTTACAATGCTGAATTTCGTTAAGTAGGTAGGTATACAACGTACATTGAATACTTTACAAAAATTGAGCAACTATAACAATCGTTATTCTTTCCACTATAATATATATATATCACTATTTTCAAATGATAATAATATATATTATATACCTACCATACAGATAAGAATAGACGTTTTTCAAACAAAATTCATAAGTTATAGCGCGTCTTAAGGACCATTAAATATATTAAATATGGGTATGGGTGATTTTCATTCAAGACTGACCCGTGTCATTGTAGAATATAGTTTTGCCTATAACTTAACAATCGTAAGATGTTAGTCAGAGATATTTTCATTCAAAATCTTCAATACACACAAATACACAACCAGATAACATTTTCAACCAATGTGGTTGTCCATCAAAAATTAAACATATACAATTTAAATTCATCAGTGAACTGAAATAGTTGTCATTCTATAACATACACGGCCAATATTATAGTCGGGAGAATGAAAACTGGCCCCTGGCAAATGTGTTAACAACAATTTTTTTTCTGATAAGGAAGGGATCTCAAACTAAGACGCGCTTAAGGTGTGAGTCGCACGGTCTATGTACAACGTCTGGCCGGCTACACTTTTGTATACGTCTATATTATTTTTTTTTTAGGTTCGTAGTGGGTACAGATGGAACATTTTGGCTATTTTAGTTTTTAAGGGGTTTTATATAAGCAACTTTTATGACATTTTAAGAAAAATGACTATCCAACAATTTAAAAATAGTCTTGTATCTGTATCATTTTTTATTGTTGTGTTATCACGAATTCACGATATTGGTTAAAAATCATGTTCACGCTCTATAACTACAACTTTTTTCTGTATAATCGCAGAGTCAAAATGTATAAAAATATGAAAGATAATAATATTAACTGTACTCTAGCATGTAGTTTTTTTTTAAACATTTTTTTTTGAAAGGCTTATATCCAAGATGAAAAATCGTGAAATTTTAAAATTAAAAAAAAAATATATATATATATTAACTAAAAAAAATTTCACGGTATGGCATAGTAAATATTCTCGTCTTTCATATTTTGTAGGTATAAATTTTGACTGCGATTACTAAGAGAGAAGTTGTATAGTTATAGAGCGTGGACGTATGTAATTGGAAATGTTGCGAGTGATAAGTTTTAAGAAAAATTACTGTCATTACTAATGTAGTTTTAATAAAATAAATAATCTAATTATTATTTATTGTATAATATGAAAAATGAAGATATTCGATCGATTATGGCTCGACGAACCGAAATGCGCGAACGAGTAATAATTTCGTAAAAAAATGTTAAACCTACATAAGATTATAATCATAATCTATATAAATGTATATTTCAATAACGGCCGTGTGTACGCAATCGTTTGGAAAAAATTTCTCTTCTCGTTACGTATTTACAATATTATTGTATTATGTACCTACCTACCTATATATATATACCTATATAATGTATATAATATGTGTATACTCTTCGCTCACGGTACAACTGTTAACAACTGCAACAATTGTTTTATTGGCGTTATAGGTATATCTGTATAGATACAGTAAGCCCCGCCGCGGCCGTCGTCGCCAAGATGATCGCCTTAAAACCATAGAACTCGACGATATATTATATATATTCGCCCGCGTTCGATATTATTATACCTACCTGATATTACAAAACGTGCGTACACGCGTACATATAATAATATATTAGAATATTATTTAATTTTTATTTTATTATATACACGAGCGTGGCGTGTACAATGCATAATGTGATAGAAAAAAAAAAAAATAGAATAAAAAAAAAATGCCCAGAGAACGCCAGAGGTTTATCTAAGGTTTTACATAATAAGAATAATATTATTGGTACCGAGTTTGTCAATGACGCAATGTAGCGCGCCGTATACAAACTCCCATATCGACGCCCTCTAGTGGATTACGCCAACCTATATTATCCAACAAAACCTCCTCGTTATGTTTCTATATATTATATATTATATATATATATATATTTTTTTTTTCGTTTTAGTATTGCTCAAACTTACATAACCCTCTGTCCCGGTGTACATATTTTTACAGCTGCGGTAAGTATAATATTTTATGCGAGCTTATGTAAAAAAATTAAAACCGAATGTTATACATCGTCTCGGTACCCCGGCATAATATTACATTATACCTATATAACAGTACATCCATACATCCAGGGCCCGGTGTTGAAAATTATTTGTTAGGGGGTCGTCAGAGTCATTTTGCCGATTTATTTTTCCGAAACGGTTAATAAGTAAAAAAAATCATCAATGGCCCGTCGGAATGTCGAAATACTTCCTTCAAAATGGTGAATAAACAAAGTGTCACCATGACCTCCTAAACCCCATTTTCCCACCGGTCCTGAATACGTCTTAGTTATGTTATGCCTATACCTCTACAGGGGCGGACTGGGTATACATATTATGCAACAGGCCAGACGGCGATTTTTTTCATCTTCGACCAAACCCCGCAATATGGGTTCCAAATGTATTCCAAATACCCAAACACCTATAATGAAAAACCCTCAAAATGTATTACTTTTGGAGTTACAATGAAATTACTGCATTCGAAAAATGGTTCTGAGCAAAGTTTGGTATAATATTATTATATAAAAAAAAAATCAGTATCCATAACAATTGTATTTGTTATTTCCCCAATTTCTCATTTATTATAAACTTTAGTTATA
Source organism: Pemphigus obesinymphae (assembly GCA_025469235.1). Lineage (NCBI taxonomy): Eukaryota > Metazoa > Arthropoda > Insecta > Hemiptera > Aphididae > Pemphigus > Pemphigus obesinymphae. The sequence goes on along the minus strand of JAIPRL010002142.1, from coordinate 41,662 downwards.
CAAAATGTAGTTTTTCTTTACATTTGAGAAAAGTACTGAGGAAATCGAAAAAGAAGTTCTTAAATGTATATTTATAGGTACCTATTATAGAACCAATTTACTAAAAAAAGCTCTTTTCTCAACACCCGTTCCACTCCATCTACCCCAAAAAATGTGTATCTATAGACATTTTTGATTATTTTGTTATTATAATCTGAAAATAATACCCCAGATACAGGTCTCTAATATCATTCACACATATTCGTGGATGTCTATGGAAAGAATAAAGACAATTTAGAAATACATTTTGATTAAGTTATTACCTGAAATTTAATTAAATCTATACTTGTCAAATTGAATAATATTAAATATGGTTTTCCTATATACCTACCTACCTACCAATATAATTTTACAAGATACATACTTCATATTTTTTTATTATTATTTTTTTTTTTTTTTTTTTTAGCACTCATATACACAACAGACCAAATACTTTAATAATACAGACGAAGGGCCAGTCCGTCCTTGCCTGTTTATATTTGTATTCCAGATTAAATTATATATACCTATCATTAAGAAGATACATCTGCTTTTTGAGGATTCTGTATAGGCAATTTCTATAAAGGTTAATAAAAAAATGGAAATCCAACAATTTAATAATATTTAATTATATATTAAAAGTAATTTTAAAAAAAAGTCATGTGTCAGTACCATTTTTATTGTTGTGTTATAACAAATTTTATTAAAAAACACGTTCATGCTCTATAACTACACCTTCTTTTTTTATGATAGCAAAGTCAAAATGTATATAAAGTATGAAAGATGAGAATATTTACTGTGCATGAGATTAGAATTTTTTCAATAGTTTTGTTTAATAGCCTCAAATTCGTGATTGAAAATCGAGGAATTTTAAAATTAAAACTAAAAATATAAAAATGTTAACTAAATATACTCCATGCTACGGCATATTGAATATTATCATCTTTCATAATTTGTATACATTTTTACTTTGCGATTACTAAGAGAGAAGTTGTAGTCATAGAGCGTGAACGTATTTTAATACAGCTAAAATGGGTGTGTTGTATCCTCTTAATCATACATATTTGGTGTAGTCATTCGATATAATAATCTTATTGTATAATAAAAAAAAAAAAAGTGCGAAATTTCGGATCATCTAATATTACTCTTTAAAATGATCGAATAGTCGTCTACAATATATTTTAACGTTTTCCTGTTTTCTTTGTAGCACGATCCTCGCAGTTCTTGCAGTCGACAAGAAAATGGAAATTGTCAGGGCAAAAAAGAGATTTTAATATATAAGGATATATACTTTATATATTATAATATACTTTAAAAGTTATATGATATTCGGAAATATAACAATGAATTTGACTTAGGTTTAAGTACTTTTAATGGAAAACGCACGTCTATCTAAAAATTATTAATCGAAATAGACCTGTGAATGATCCAAATTTTAGATTTTGATCTGAGCGAGGAATTTATTTATTTAATTTTTATATTTCAATGAAAACCTCTTGGAGCAAATTGATTTTTCCCAGTAAGTAGTTTTCTTAAACATAAGAATTTTTATACATTTTTATATAATTATATATCTTTAATTTTTATAAGTGAAAAAATGACAAATAATCTTGAAATGGTAACTACATATTACTAAAATAATATATAAGTATTATGACGCGACTTTAAAAATGACTCAAAATCGTTTATAGAATACAATGATTTATTATTGTTTTCAAATTTAATGTATAGAGAGGTACACTACTAGAATTCTACATAGAATCCTACCAGACGAGCGAGTTCTTACATACCTTACTTATGCATGCCGCGTTTTTTTTAAAGTTAATTGCAATTTATAAATGCAATTTAATTGAATTATAAAAATAAGTATATAGATACTAGCTATCGCGGGTTATCAAAAATTATTATTCTCAATCTGTTTTCAATATTATCGATCCCTGTCCTAAAGTTTCCTAGGAAAATAAATTTTCAACCTTGATTGTTTCGCGAAACTTGAAATTTTCTAAAAAACATTTTTACAAAATATTTTACAAAATATTAATTTCTGTTTTCACTATATTTAGATTTTTGTTGTTAATTTTTGGATTTTTTCCACTTTAGGTAAAGTTCGTATATAATACATACAAATAACTCATATAAGACATTCTCTGTTTTTGAAGGCTGAATATTTATTTATATCTATTGAAATTTTCATATTTTACGTCAACATTTTTATATAATACAACAGTGCATTATCGTCGGCACGGTTTTGACGTAGATATAGGTCGTTATAGGTACATAAACATAATATTATAACAAAATACGCCTAAGATGAAATATTTAACTCTTTACACGTTTAACAATACTATAAATATTAAATATACAATATACGTATGTATAAAGATATATAATAATAAGATAATATATACGTAACGCGCACACCACACATTATAGCCGTCGTAATTAATTATTCAACGATAAAATATAATATATATATACAGTGTGTTTGACGTATAACTGGAAACTTAACCTACCTATAAATATTTCCTTGACTTTTAACCATTTTGAATTGTATTTATTTTATGTAATGGAAGACACGAAAATGCACCTTTTTATAATTTAGATTCTGAGCCATACAGAATTAATTTTTTTCGGGTAGTAGCTGAGTTGAGTAAAAGTTTTAAAATACAGAGCTTTATGATAGCAAATTGGTTCTAGTTGATACTTTGAGGAGGTCATTTTTCAAAAGATAATTTTTTGATGCCAGATTTGGAAAATTTGGTTTTTTTATGTGATATAAATCCATACTGCAAATTCTAAACCCAAAACTTACCGAATAAAAGGCGTTTCAATATTTAAAAAAATCTGTATTCTTGAAATTTGAAACCACCGTATATATAAACTTGTCAATATTGCTATGCAGGGTTTAGGACTCGCTAAAACTATTATAAATAATTCGACGTATACTATATGTAGAATCCGGTATCGAAAATGGGTAAAATTATAAAATATACCCATAAAAATCTGGTAATTTTTATGTCTCAAATAAACAAAACTCAAATTGATTAAAAACTCGAGGAGATATTATTTAAAAAGTGTTCCCAGTTATTTCAAACATACTGCATGCTTCTATAGACATACTGGATACAATATATACAATATAATCGAGCTTTTATTAGTAATTTAATATTACGCGCACGTGTTGATGTTCCAATATAATATATATATATATATATATTATAAAATGCACGTACACATCGATCGCATGTTCTTGTGCGTATATCAATCAATAATGCATTTTCATTTTGACACACTATACCTATATCGTAATTTGTACTTATATATTATGTAGACGCACGTTAATCGTTTAAAAAAAATATTGATTTTAATTTTCAATTTACGTATATAATCACCAAGACCAGCACGCGCGTGTCATTTACATATTATTTTAATATGTATATTAAGACGTTAATGTTATTATAATATGCTACAACTGTACAGGTACACGCGAATTTATATTATAAGCACGATTGCAATGTGTGTACACATGAAAATAATGCATTATCTCGTGATAAGGGCAAATGAGTCAAAAAAAAAAAATTAAAAAAAACATTTGCACTAAACTTTGACATTGAAAACGTTCCGTAAATAAAGTTTAAAAAATTAACGTCTACGTTTGAAAATCCTATTAAAACAAAAAAAATCTAAACCGATCTAAAAAAATTGAAACCGATTGCAAACCCGAAGACCACAGTTTGGAAAAAATCAAAACCTTTAGGTCTTGCGCAATACTTTGTTCTCAATATATTTTAATTAGTAAATTATATTCATTTTTAAGTACCTAGTAAAAATTGAAGCATGTTTTTTTTTTTTTTTTTATAAACGCATACATTGGTTAGAGTAACAAAATAATTGTGTTATATACTTACAAGTTATAAACTAAAAGAACATTTTATTATTATTTAAGTAAAAGTCAATTAGGTTTTTTCTCCTGTCATTAAAAACTTACACTCGTACCCTAAATAAATTATTTGTGTGAAAAAGCTAAAAACCAGTTGATAAAATAAAATATTTCAAATCCGAAAACCGTGACTCGAAAAACATCATTGTAAAACCACTAGCTCCCTCGCTACGCTCAGAATCTAATAGACATAGATTTGTGACATTTATTTTACCAAACGAAATGTTCTTATGTCTCTTAGCAATAGTATCCATATAAACACACTTAAATATAATCATTTTAAATAACATTTTTAATAAACCATTTTTGAGAGGGCTTGTCAACTTTTAGGAGGCTAAACTCCCTTAAGCCCCTCTCAATTTCCACCAATGTATATATTGTACAATATGTATTATAACGGAAATGCATAATACGAGTATATACTATATAAGCTGTTTGTTATATTGTCGCCCAATGAACCTGTTGCATATTTACGAATCGCACATAAGATTATATAAACTTGCCCTTGAGACGCTTGTAACCGACCGTGAAAAGCTATACCTATATTTACTATGTTCTCAGTTTGAAATCGTATATATTGTGCACAGGAAGACGTGCACCACCTATAATTTTGAAGAATACAAAATATTTTTAGCCAACATAACAATACAATATTTTTGTAAGGCTTATGATATAATATGATATTACGTATGATTTATATTTATTGACCATAATTACATTATACTTTACCACCTTGTTTAATGTGTACCCAGGGCCGTCTCGATGAGAGGGGCTTGAGGGGAAGGGGTTTTTTTTTGCTTATTCATTCACGTTATGAAGTTTTTGGAATTTTAAGTCGGTAAACTATAAATTATCAGGATTTTAGTCGGTAAAATGGGAAAAATTTGATTACCTTATTTTATGTATGTTTTGTATCATATAATTTTTTTACATTTTCATCCCCCCCCTCCAAAAAAAAAATAAATATTTCTTCGGGACGGCCCAGTATGTATCTATATGTCCTATAACCTATAGGTTAGGTTAAGTACGAGTATACACTATACACACTATTATACAGGTTATCAACTTACGCCGTTACGTGTCGTGAGGCGTAAATTGCAGTTGTAACGATTACCAAAGTTGACCGAAGCAGCGTGCCGACTTCTGAGGCACATCACGGTGATACGAGTACGGCGTACAGTGCACGACTACGTAGTGGCATTTTTACCTATATTTTATCTTCGCTGATGGTTATATCAATAATCCCAAAAATTTTATCTATAAATTATCATAACGTTTTTTTTTTCGTTTTTTTGGTCTTTTAAATGTATTAATTTTGAACCTACGTGTTTTTATTAAAACAAAAAAGTGTACACAAAGTGTGTGTGTTATTAGAATATAAAATTAAATAAAAATGTTTGAACAAAATTCCGTTAGAATTACTCCTGAGTTTTCTCACCAAGCTAAATTTTTCATTATTATCGTTAGAGCAAAAGATCGCGATTAAAAATGAAGATAAGCCAAAACCCAAACTATTGTAAAGAGTCAAAATGTAAAGATAAAAATAATAAAATAAGTTTTAATATGAAATAGTACGAAAAAAATCATTGAATATGTGGTTACGATATAAATAATAAAAAGTTTTCTTTTCCGTGTTTTCCGATGAAACTAGGCATGTAAAATAAGTAGAATATTGGTTTTGCTTTATTTGATTCGTGTTATTTGCTATTGTATAATATTCTATAAATGTGCACCACCAACTATCTTACACACGAGCCGCCACTGCGTATATATACGAAAACAAAAAGCTTTATTCATTATTGTCAGCTGTACAACATGAGTATATTATATTATGTATCCTTCCATTGAGATAGCATAGTGACCTGATCATTGACTCCCAATAAGTCCTATAATATGATATTATTAAAAACGTGCGTTTAATCAGTGCAATTTGTTTTCTTCTCGAAAACGAGTCGTTGCGCGTCGTCGATGACTATTATTATACGACTATAATATAGTATATTTTATTTTAGCTCGGATTCGTATTCAATAATTCGCATTGAGGCGAACAATATTAATATATACGGTACAGCAATAATACAACAATATTATTAGTTTTGTTTATACATGATAATATAATAATTAATATACATAGTATATACTGCCGATAAAATGACAATAACCGATTTTATAATAATAATAATAATAATAGGCGACAATCGGCAAACAAATTCGGTGAAAGCAGCGAGCGACTCTTCCGCGCGGCGGCGGGAACGGCTGCAACAGGTGACCTGGATGTTAAGTACACATACGTGCGGGAATCGCGCTCGCAAATCGCAATAGGTATTGAAATGAAAAATTCACGCTTTCGGCCAACATTGACCTACATAAAAAGGATTTTTTTTCGAGTTATATATATATATATGGTTAAAACATTATACGACGGCATATAAATAAATATCGTTTTGCTCGAAAGAGAAACAACACTGCAGCAGTATATATATATCTGACGGGGTCAATGTCTTGGAAATTCGAATACAATTTTTTTTCTCGGTCGTTATCATAGTAAATTTTTCGCAACTCAACCGAATCGCTGATATAGTATAGTTACAATGAGAGGGGGGCAGTCAATGACGATTTCATTGCTATATACTGTATACCTATATACTTACGAAAATCACCTCACGTACTTGGTGTATCTATATTTCTATTCATAATGTTTTTTTATTTTTTTTATTTTGTATCTATTAGATCCTTTTTTTTTATAGGTCATAGGGTCGTAATATAGATAATATAAATTATAAATATACATTTTTATAATATAATATATATAGAATAACATTTGAACGATAAACACACGCTTAATATTACTGCAGCACGCGTACACAGAGTCGTTATACCTGTACTGCAGTGTATTATATTACATAACTTCATTTAATTGCAGAGGTCTCTGCGATAGGTGTAGTTGATATTGTTTCCATATATACTGTGCTTAATAACATCAAATACCTACGTATAAATACATATTATATGTATAAAATATTAATTTAATACAAGTATATAATATAATACATAGGTACATATTTCTAAAACGAATAAATATGATATTAAAAAATATTTTATATAATGGTAATAATTTATAGGAGTAAATGTTATAATATTTTATACGTAATCACCGCCCACCTCAGAAATACATTATACATAGGAGGCGAATACCGAGTTATTGTATAGAATATTACGACGTATGTAGAGTTCTTATGACATTCGAATCTGTTTGGTATATACTCGTATACGTGGTTAATGGGGTACAATATGGTCGTGATATATGGGTAGTAATAATAAAGGACGCGTGTTTATGCAATGAACATATTATTGTATGTCCATCATTCGGTCACACCCTCACCAACGCACAACGAGTATTATTAAGTAATATTATATATATTATATTCAAAAGTCAAAGTCTAATAGCTGCTATCACAAACTTTTTTAATTCGTTGCGTACATGATATTTTACCGTGATACAGAAATATTATAATAACGAATATACGCTTCTATATAATTACCGCAATAAACTTTATTATAAAGTTCACACATCATAATAATATATAATATAATATACTTTATTAATAATAATAAAAAAAACCCCCGTCGAGAACAGATGATGGTGTGAATGTCGTGAAATCATCCCTTCGATTATCGGACAGGATAGTGTATTATTATTATTATTTGAAAGCAGTGGATTCGTAAAACAATTCTGTGCGAAGCTTTGTATATTATAAAAATAAAATACAATTCATAACATTATTTGTTGTTTTCCCATTTACAAAAATTGTTCCATTATTAAATGTAGTTATTTTACGCCGAAGGCAACTACTGGGAAAATCTAAAAATTACCTTTTTAAAGTACCGATTAAAACGAATTTTCTATAAAAAAAAGAAAATCTTTAATCAAAAACTCCTGCTCGACTCCTTTTACCCGAAAAAAATGTATGCAGTGAAAAAAAAAGACGTCGTAAGACCATTACGTTACATCACTTCGCTCAGGGCCCTAAAATTAATTCCTTGTTAACTGTCTAATAACGATATAATATATATATATACCTACATATATATATATATATATAATTCAACAAAGAAAAAGCCGTCTAGATAATATACAAACGGGAGTTGGTCTACCCTCTTCTTTCGGCCTTGATCGGAATAATGTTATTATATAATTATTATAATATTACCATCAGAATATTATTATTTTAAACATGAAAACAAAGATAAATAATTATTGTATTTGAAAAACAATACTGAATGAATTGGGCGGTATTATATTAAATATTGTTTTCCGATGTACAAAATTTCCCGTTACTTTGGGTAGTATTCCTTTATATCGGTACCTACGTATGTTTAGTGGGTTTTGTACTCTGTATAGGCAATTTTTAAAGACATTTTTAGAAATATAAAAATCTAACAATTATTTAAAAATATTTAAATACATTTTAAGAGTAGTTTAAAATTTATCCCGTGTTAGTATCACTTTTTATCATTTGTTGTGTAATCACAAAACTGTCAGAAAAGGTTCTTAAAGTGATTTTAGATTTTATTATTTTAATAACTTTTTATTTCAATGAGTAAATTAAAAAATTCTAAATGGGGTTCACTCCAAAATGTTATACTATATCGATTTGATAATAGATAATAGATACTTTAACTCTAAAATCACTTGGAAAATCCGTTTTAACATTTTTGCGTAAATAAGTTTTCACTACTGTAAATCTTAAGACTTAACTACTAGGAAAATTGAAAAACAACCTCAGCTGTGAAGTACCGATTAAAATAAATTGCACACACGATAAAGCTCATCTTTACCCGAAAACCACTATACTCGATTCCTATTCTACCCGAAATGTATATCCAGATCATTGTAAATCAATAAAATACCTACCTCGCTATACGCACAAAATCTAAAATAAATAGTAATACATATTGTAGTAGTGACACATATCTATACGGTTAATATTAAAAAATAAATTAAAAAAACCACGATGCATCTATACTGCAATATAGTGTATAGTACACGATGCATATTATACAGGCTGATTATAAAATGTGCAAATATTCAATCAATATATTATATTTCTTCATTATATTATGTAGAACGTTTTAAACACCCCGTGTATATAGTACACGTATACCTACTTTCAAAATGCAATAAAACATTATTAAAACATAATTACATATAATATAAAACCTAGCTGGTTTCAATATAAACTACGAAATTAGATTTGCAATGTTTTGCCTAAGTCAACTAGACAATAATTCAATGTATATATTATATATATATATACATAATTCGTAGGAAGAGGAAAAATATTCAAATTTGTATTGATTTTCTACTGAAAGTGGAAATTTTTTTTTTAATTAACCTGCACGTTTGCCCGTAAGTTTACCTGCAAAATTCAAATAGTACGTATACGACTCCGATAAAAAGTAGGCACGTCGGGCCTACTATATAATATATGAGTTAGATTAAAATTTCAAATTATCTATTATTAATTTTCGGAGTCGAGCCTTCGGCTTTTTCGGAGTTCTCGTACATATATTACACTGATACTTAAAATAGATTCAACGCGCGTATATTACGTTACACATTGATGTATAATTAGTATAGATAGATATATATATATACTTCTACGTTACATATATATATACATATAAATTGGACAATATATATGTACACCTATTATTAGAATATTACGAAAACGGGTCACGGCGCACGCGATATCGTTTATATGGCACGTAGGCCTACATTATTTGGATTTGTTGGACTGTATATATTTATATGAAAACGAAACGACGACCGTTCGCGAAATCGGGTTACACGCGAATGAACGCAACGAAATGCACCTCAGCAAGTGCAACAATACATCATTATAGTTTTCATTATATTAGTTGTGAATAAAATAAACAACAATAATAATGCACGTTGCGATAAATGATAATAATATTTGAAACGTGATGCTGTTTTTTGTACTGTTAATATAGTTTTCCTATATAATATTAACAAAAACATCACAAATACGTGCTCGTATAATATAATATAATATATGCACTCTAATCGTCGTCGACAATTATTATTATAGTATTACCCACTACTTCGTATCAATTCCGGTGCACCGATCCTGCTGTAAGTCTGATAAATATTATATTATGGTCATATATCTGGGGCGTTTGAAAAGGGAGGCGGTTCCGTTGTCAATATATATATATATATATATAATATTATAAAATAATATATATAGTAGTGCAAATGCATGTGATAGGGACTCGACTGAACGGAAAATAAGGAGAGTATCGAAAAAATGGTAAAACTCAACTATAATAAATAGCTAATAGTAGTTGATCTGTAGAGTTAATTTTCGAAATATTTATGCAGTGTTTGTGACTTTTAGTATAACATTATAAATGTATTAATAAGTAAGTGAAAATATATAAAATCTGATCCTTGCTCATCATTATTTCACTTAGAACAATAAATATTATTAGATTAAGTACGCAGAAATATATTTCTAAACAAGAAAGTACGTCCTGTGTCAATTCAAACACTTTAATATATTCCTGTCCTGTATAGTCAAAAGGTAGGTCAAAATTATTTTTTGAAAACCATTTAAAAATGTCGTGTAAGAGTAGAAATATGACTATACAAATTTAAATTTATAGCATAATTCGATCACTAAATTTCTTATATGACGTGATTAAGTATAATTTTGAAAATCTGATCAGTATTTCAATATAGGAAATGGAAGTAATTACATACATCAGTTTTCAATTTGAAAACAATGATAAATAATTTCTTTCAATAAAATGATACCTACTGAGCGAAGTTCAGTATTATAAATAAATAATAAATCGGTAACCATGATATCTGTATTTGTTATTTCCGATTTATAACTATTTGTATTTTCCATTATAATCGGTATAGTTTTCGTTTACACTTAAGAAAACTACTGGAAAATCAAAAAATTACTTCTTGAACGTACCATATCCAGAACAAATTCGCTATTGAAAAATCTCTGTATGTGATTATTTTTACCCTAAAAGATATTTCCTGAGAAAAAAATTTAACATAATTGTAAAATCAAAAGATTCCATATCTCGCCATGCTCAGAATTTAAAATCTTAAAATCTCTTTGAAAATAAATCTCCAACACATATATGATGAAGCAGAAGAGTCCATATTGATTATTCTGGTATGGCTATTCTATTCGTTTTTAATAACAGTTTAAATGTACCTACCTACCGATATTTCGTCATTTTATTCGATAATAATATGTGTAGATTTAAGTTGAATACGATGTATAATTGACCATCGTTTTGACTCTCCATATCGGCTTATTTGTACAAGTTAAAAATATATATTTGGTAAATTTCAACTATGAGTATAATATTACTAGGTAAGCTAATTATTTGTAGGCCATCCTATATTCCTATTCCCTGCAGCAGTACGAATATGTAATATTTTATCAAAAATATTTGCCCAATAGATGCAAGTATTTTTAAATATACACAGTAAAAACCAACCGTATGTTTGACACGTGATAGAAAACAGAAATTTACGATGATTATTATAGTACCTAATAATATGATATAAGTACACGGATTACGAAAAAAAATGTCTCGAATTTTTATTTATTTTTTTTGGTACCTTCCTAACATATTGTATAAAATAGAATTCATTGATTTTTAATGGACTACATAATATGTATATATATATATATATATATATATATAGAAAATTGAATAAAGTGATTTTTTATTCGAGGCAAAACGATCTTAAATAATTTTTTTATTTTACGAAATTACGATACTACATTTTGATTTGCGGTACGCCTTGATATAGTCTTTCAGAGTTTTTAAAATTTTAGTAATTGTTTTAAGTGTTTTAAGGTTCAATTAACAATTCCAATAATGCAAATATTATATACAAACATATACTAGTGCAGTATAATATTATAGGTACTCAAAACAGCCATACATTCAAAAATGTTTGAAAATATCATAGGTATCAATAATTCGACTAGGTAAAGAATTTATCATTCGTTCTGCAGTGTAGATATTTTAAATTTTTTCACAAAAGATTTTATGAAAAAAAAATTTAAACTTCTTTAAAATTAATATAAATTGATTACAGTTATTGCATTAGATAATATAAATATAATAGTAACAGTATAGTCAGTCCATTTGATTTTTTTTTTCTTTGGGTACCTACCTATACATAATACATATATAGATACCTATAATAGTAAAACTCTTATCTACGAATAATTGTATTGGGTATTTAGGTAGCAGAAATAATCAATTGGAACTTTTTTTCTACTACAATGACCTTTTGGCATGAAAAGAAAGAGAGAAAAAGAAGAAGAAGAAGAAAAAAAAGAAGCAAATATACCAATATAATTTGTTACTACATTTTTTTACAATATTATATATTCTTTACACTATACAGCAAATAACATACGTCATGAATATTAAAAAATTTATAGATACTAAAAAAATAAATAAATAGATATTCAAATAAAAAAGAAAGTAATTATTACAATGTTAGTTTTTAAAACGGTAGCCGCCAAAGACAAATGGTAACACTTGATCAAAATAAAAATTAAAGTAATTTCGGTCGAAAAAATACCCTATTTATTATTAACACAAACCAGTTTTTATATTTTAAGGGATAAATTATTATACTATAAATAATTCCCTTAAGTGACTTATTCAAAATTTTATTCGGAGGGCATATGAAAATAAAGTGTTTAGCTCAATACTTTCATTTCAAATTTCCAACATTATGTATTGTTTATAAAATATGTACCTATATAATATACCTATTATAACAATATAATATAATTTAAAACGCGTGTAAATAGCACAGAAGATATTAAAAATGACGTACTACCTAATCTATATATCTATTCTGTCACGTCTAAAATGCATTAGATTTAAAAAATTAAAACGTGACAATTTTCATAAAAATAAATTCATTAACATTTATAATTTAAATTATAGATTTTCGTTTGAAAATCGAAAGTTGAAAGTTTTAACAAATTAAGGAAGAGGATACATCCATTTCGGGTAATCTGTGTTACAAATAATTATGATTTCACGAATGAGCGTTATCTCGATATTGACAAATCAATAATATTGACTATTTTTCATTATTTCTCAAATAACTCATATTATTTAGTGAATTATAATTATTAAATTGAAATACCGAGCCTTAAAAACGATTTTTTTTTATTTTGATATTGGCCCATTTTTTTGGCGATCAAGATTATAATATTATAATATTATCATTAAGGGGTAATTAATATTACCTTGTGTACACAAAACTGAGGGTCATTTTCTCCAATTTATTTGAGAAAAATTAAATAATATATTTTAATTTTGTTTTTCATACATATAATATAAGTCTTGAAGTAAGTGTAAGAAAATTATTTTAAAACTTCTTTGTTTTTTAATTATCTCCTCTGTCGACCACCTGCAGCTCGAAATTTTCAATGTAGAACAAAAAACGAAAAAGATTTTAAAAGATGCCAATATTTAGTAGAAGTACGTAGGATTTTTCAGAAATGTTAATTTTTACAAAAATGGCGTCAATTTTAAGGAAAAAGTTTTATTTTATAAACAAATCGGTCAAAAATTCGTCATAATATTGTTAAATTTCAATTTCAATTCAAAAAAAATCCTACGTACTTCACTATAAAATGTTATTATAAAGCTACAGTTAAAATTTGAAGTTGATCGGTTAAAAATTGAAGGCGCTATAGTTGGTCTATGCTTTGAAAAACATAAGATTTCATAAAAACACATTTTAAATTTCAAATATTAAAATTTAATTTTTTAAACATTTTTAATTTATTGGTTGCCTTTAATCTGCAATGCCTGCCATACAATTGGCCTTCCAAATGAACTCGAAATTTAAAAATAAAAAGCCCGCATTCTAAGCTCACTTTCAAATTGCCCGCAAACCAACATCTTGATTTCACTAAAAAATCGACTGTTTGAACCAAATGACATTTTTCCCTCACATACACATTTTTGAATTGTTAAAAAACCATTTAAGCCAATAAAAAAAAAAAAAAAAAATCCACAATGTAGTATTATGCCCCTGAATAGTGCTATAGTGTATTAATACTAAATAAAACGACGGTTGTACCTGTGAAATACGCCTGATTGAATTTGAGCATAGCCGAGTGGAACTTGTCCTGTCTGTACAGGGCTTTACCCTCGTCGAGCAGTTTAGATGCCCGCAACTGCACCGGCCACAGTTTCTCGATCAGCGACTTTATCAGCACATTGGCATGAGGCTGGTACGGCGTCCGGACGCCGCACTTGTGGCATACGATCGGCTTGTTTCCGCAGCTGCCTGCCGCGGCCGTACAACTCCGACAGAACGTGTGACCGCAGAGCAACGTGACGGGGTCCCGGAGCACCAGTTCGCAAATGCCGCAATCGAACGAAGACGGCTGCTGCTGTTGGTCGTCACCACCGCCGCCATCACCGGTCTGCAGCCGGATCATTTCGAGAAATGCCGAGGTGACGTGCCACAGGAAGTTGACGGGCAGCGGGCCCGCGCGGAAGCACCGAGCGTACAAGTCCAGGGATTCGCACACCCGGCCGCACTTGGCCAGTGAATCGGCGTATTCGATGTACATGTCCAGATTTCCGTAGCCACCGACGACACCCCCGACCCCGACACTACCTCTTGCGCCGCTACCGCCACGGACGCCCACATCTTGAGCCGGCAGTTCGAGTTGGTCGTCGCGCTTTTGCTGCAGTTGCTGTTGCTGGTGTTGCTGTCCGCCACCGCCGCCATATGTGCTGATGTATAGACCGGAGAACTGGTCGTTCGTCGCTACTTCAGCCATAAAATCATTTATATCAACTTCCACGGCGTGAATGACAAATGACATCAATCTGCAAACAAGCGCCATACAATACACGTTAAAATACGATCGTATAATATTACATTTCGAATTATATAACCTCCGAGTAGGGTTATAGAGGTATTTATAGGGTTATATTAGGCATAGAGTAGTGAATAAGTATTAGAGAAGTAAACAAATGACATGCGAGAGAATAGATTGAAATGGCTCGGGTGAGTATATTAATATGAGGGCACGGGCATAGATGCAGTACATAAGATTGGCGCAAGAATAAATATATATATGTAGAATAATTAGCAGCTAAGAGGAGATAACGAAGACGGAAAAAGAGATGTTTGGACGTGGTGGAGATAGTGATATACAGAGAGAGCTATTTGGTATATATAAATGAAAAAGATCGAGTTGATTGGAAATTGGAGACACGTGTACGGTCAACCCCAAATAATTTGGAGAGAAGGCGAAGGAGAAGAAGATATTTCAAAATGACAAAATATCCAATATAAGATATGTCCGAGGAAAATATATGTACAAAACGAAAAATGTCCATACTTTTCAAATACACTATGTGTATGTATAGAGTCGACGCGATAATAATAGTTTGTAAACACAACGGTTATTAATATAATATATTTATGTATTTATTATAAAGTATATAGGTTCAAACCAGTTCGACCTGACAATATAATTCGTAAATAAGGCACGCGCAGCAGTGTAGTCCACCGCAACAACGCGAGCATATTATGTATATTGTATATATTGTATATGATAACAATATATTATAACCCGTTCTCACATCCCGTTTAGTCGGTACACCTATAATATAATATATAATATACATATAGGTAGGTACCTACATTACGTAAGGTTGAAATAGTCGGAATATTTACAAAAACAAATAAAAATCTGTACAAATTCAACGTACTTACTCTATTTATTAAAAAAAAAAAACACAATATCTTTTTAATTAAAATGTGCCATCGAATAAATTATAATATAATTTTTCATTAAAAATTGTCTTCGCAAATTCAAATACAACATAAAATATACCTATACATTATATTATGTTTCCTACGGCTGTATCTGCGCAAGCGATTAATAAAACGGTTATCTATTATATAGGTAAGTACGTAATAACGACACGATTGAATGTTATTAGGTCATTTCTGTATATATATATATATATATTATATATTAGGTATAATATACATACATAATATTTATTATTATAAAATAGTTACGATCACTCTCTTTTTTTCGTTTTTTTGTTTTTGCAATCGTGTGAATTCGCCATAACGTTTATTATGAAATATGTAGTACCTAAATATATATATACCTATATATAAATACAAATACTCGTTGAACTCTCCTGTGTATAATGCGTTCGTATATAATATATTTGATCAATATGAAAATACCTTGTAATAAATATTTCTTGCAAATTATACAAATAAACAATAGTTACACTTATTTTGACATCCATATTATAAATGCACTCGACATCATAATATTTGTAATAATAATTTAACTTGCATTTTTTTTTTAATTACCTTTAGAGATTAAATTCTAGTGCTTTTTAATAATTACCCTTGTTTTATTATATTTTCTTCAGACTATTATGATACGCAATCACGAAAAACGAACTAAGAATGACTGTCAAAATTAACTACTATTGTTACTAATACTGTATGGTTTATAAATATTATTTGCGTTTCTAATGTAAAATGTTTAGTTCACGCACAATTTCTAATGTTATATAAAATTACAAGCAAATACCTATATAGAAACAATCAAAAAATTTACGAGCAATCGTACGATTATTAACTTAATTTTGTATACGATCGATTAATTATCAACAGTTAAGTTTCAAAATGAAAAGTTCATAAAATACAATGTAGAACCATAATAACGATAAGAAATGCGATTTTATGTTTATTTTAACAGGTTTTATTACACGACTGGTTTCTATATCATTTTTGTTGTATTACACAATATATTTATGATAGTTGGGTCAGGTTAGTTCTTCAGTTATGGTTAGATTATTTATACATTTTTTGAAAAAATCTTAAACTAACGCGATCAAAATATTATGATTATCATACGTGTTCATTAAATCAATACAAATACTATCTTACAAGTTAGTTACAAGTTAATTCCATCTATTGAAAATATATTTTACAATATATAATCAATTTATATTGAAAATTAAAAATATATTCATAAAAGTATAGGCAAATTAAATTAATTAATTTTATGTATTATGAATCTAAAAACCTTTTGATAAATTATCTATATAAATAAATAGATAAATAATTCGGAATTTTAGTAACGTTATGTTATAAAATATATTATGCTATAGCTGAAGTCATTCCACTGAATGTAGGAGAGGACTAAGTGTCTGAGCAGGTTGCAACCCAAGGGCCTCACAATTTTCAAATAATTTGGCACATTGAAAAAATTTGAATATTTTTAAACATAAAAGTAATTTTTGAATAAATGACTTATACTTATTTAAAATTAAGTATATATACATAATATATTTTTATTTTATATATTTATATATAGCTGGTGATGACTATAAAAAAAATGATTTAATTTTTCTATAGCCATAAAGAAAACACGAGTAGATATTACAAATTATAACAGTGAAAGATTATTTTAGATTTTGAGCGGATCTCTTAGTTTTACAATGTTTATTTTTTTTTTAGAAACAAATTTTCGAATAGAAGAATTTAGAATTTCGAAGTCGAGTCGGAATTTTAGGGTAAAGAACTTTTTTGATAGCAAATTCATTCTAGTTAGATTTTTAAAACGGTAATTTTTCGATTTTCCTTTTAAGTCGTTTTCTTACGCATAAAAAAAAACCACGTAAAACTATCGAAAATAATGACAAATTATAATACATCGGAAAATATTAGTATATTGAACTTGGTTGTTTTTCGAATGTAATTATTTATCTCTGCTGTCAGAGATAAAATAATACAACTACACCATCCTATCCGATAAGTGAAAGGGTGGTAGACCAACTTCAACCACTAGCTGTATATTGCCGGACAGCGTTTTACAATTTAAAACGCATAGAAATAATAGATGACCGAGGATCTGATATATAAGTGTCCAATTTTATGTTAGATGTTTTATGTTTATATCCAATTGTGTTTTTTTTTTTTTTTGAGGTTGTAAACTCATCAAAATAATTTTAAAATTAATAATCATAGCCGATATTTCCATTAAATACTATAAACTTTTATATGAGAACATATGAAAATAATATTTATTATTTTTGTGTTTTGAAAGCACATAAATTATTATCAATTTTATTGTGGGTAGTTCGACGAACAATGATTAATAGATAAATAAAGATATAAAGCTATGTATGTTAATAATGTTTACGATTGAAGGCAACTATTCTTCAATCAAATTAAGACTTCCACTACCATACTGCGTATACTACAAATAGCTTAGATATTAAATCGCGAAATAAAAATATTATCTAATTATTTTATTAAAAAGAGTTACATAGCAAAAGCTGCGAAGATTGAAGACGTTATATAAAATTATAAGCTTAATAAATCTCGTAATACTCTGAATGGAGTCTAGGACGTTTCGACCTGACCATCTTGTCATGTAGACCGCTTTGGCGGGACCGTTTTGATGCAAACCATTTCGGCGTGAGGCCGTTTCGGTGCAAGTCCATCTTGGCGCGAGGCAATTTCAGCGTGAATCCATCTTGGCGTATAAAAAAAAAAATTATCATAAATAATGTAATAAAATGTGAAAAATATAGAAATATCTTAAAAAGAATTGTACATTATCGTACTTATAACAAGTTCTTATTGATATTTAAAAATTTTTTAAAATTCCATAGTGTTATATATAATATAATATTATGTGCATTGTATTTATAATGAACGAATTATTTACTGAATACAATACTATATATTAAATATAATATAAAAAATATCAAAACTAAAGTTATATCAATTTACATAATAGCAATTTACACTTCAAGCTATATATATATATGTGTGTGTGTGTGTGTGTGTGTGTCCCTTAAGGGGTTGTACTTTACACAGACGACCGGTTTTTTTGTCAATGGAATTTGGTGCTATATTATAATCTACTGCAGACACAATAATGGTTTTCGTCGGTTCCTACATATCACCGATATCAACATATCGGTTCCTAAGTGACTGAAAAGGCCAGATCACAGCACAATAAATATTATATAAAACAATGGAGTTATCATGAGCACACCGACAGACATTTCATCGACCGTTGGTTCAAAATCTATTTCTTTTTATTTCTTGTAAAAAATATACTTAATAAATTTTATGCAACTAAAAAATAAAACAAAAATTTGATAATTTAGCAAATGCGAGATTCATCACAAATATTGATATACCTATTATCTATGCAATTGTAATATGTTAAGGTAATATGAATTTGTGATTCACGTGTGAAAATATATATAATTTACACATATATATTTTAACCATTTGGATAAATTAAACTGTAAAAAATTTTAATGTATTTAAATATTTATAGTTATTATATATCTAATTGATTTCATATTGAACAGAAACAAGAGCATATTATAATATTAAGGAGGTCGTCGTAGGTACCTACTTGAAAATTTTCAAAGAAAAACTTGTATTGGTATTTTTCATTTTTTTCAACTTATAAACATGATAGAAATACCAAATAAAAAAAACAAATCATAGATATTAGTATTATCTAGTTTCCTACGTATCATTTTTTTATATATATATTTTTTAAGATTTAGTTATTTAAAAAAAAAAAAACAAAAAACAAAAATTGATTTTTTAACAACTTATAAAACGTGTAAAAATGCACATATTAAAAATTAGCTACGTAGATCACTTGATAATTTTATTCATTGTGTTTTCATAATAAAATATACGACTTTGTAGCCTTGTAGGGGGGACCTCTTCCTGCGGTGTAGGTACTTATCTATCTTCTCAACAAAGGCTGGCCGTGTGTTTAAATTGTAAATAACTAATCTACAATGTTGCAATTTTTATTTGATTCTTTACGATTTTATAAATATTTTTGTCAATGCAGTTATATTTGAGCTATTATAGTAGAATTAATTAACATAATATAAGTTCCATTAGTATAAAAATATAGTACCTATATAACATATTAATTAATAATAATTATAGTCTTTAATATTTTAGATTCTGAGCGTAGCGAGGGAGCTAGTGGTTTTACAATGATGTTTATTTTTTTTTTTTTTCTCTGTTAACAAATTTACTACCAGAAGGAGT